>JASCZW010001916.1:0-207910 GCA_034211315.2 Aedes japonicus | reverse complement strand
TGTTTATTATTATCCTGAAATCCAGAATTACAAATTGCATAAATTCCAATTTTATCTTTAGTTGAATTATGCAAAGGTATACTACAACTGAAGATTGTAATACAAATGATCTGATGGTATAATTAAAAATAAGAATGTTGAAAAAAGAGATACATCAGTCAAACATATGTTGTACGTATTATAGAATTTCTCCAGCCTGCTTGCATTGAATCTCAAACGATAAATGATGTTGATATCTGGCGATGGTGAGAATTTGATAAAGGAGGCTATTCAGGCACAGTGCATGATGCATATGAATAAACATTACATGGTTTGGCGATTATGATTATAAGAATGACTAAAACTATCATTGATTTAGTAATTTATTTTCCTTTAAAGATCAATTATTTTGTCTGAAGACGATTTCCGTAATCATCAATGGGGGGGGGGGGGCAACGAATCACCATCATGGGGCAAAAAAACGCAACCGTGACCGTGTCATCATTTAACGCAAGTTCTTCAGGCCACCAAATAATATCTCACAAGAGTGTATGAAGAAATTTTCTTACATACTGGCTTCAAAACGCTGGTCTAAGGTCCCATAAGAGCCACACGTCATATTATGACATAAACGGTTTACTCTGTGGTAAAAGATCATGCGAATAATTTTAAACTTTAACGCTGAACAGCTACTACGAAAATTTCTGACATTATAGTCACACTATTAACGTATCGATGTCGACCGGACGGTTTTGTAACAACTCATTGATTTTTCTATTAATACCACCAAAGCGATAAGCGTAGCGATAGTTAGAACCGAACACGCAATCGCGAGAAAGCGGGCGAGGGGAAAAAACGGGAGAAAAAACTTTTACTGCGAGAGTGCGAAAAACACGACCGATCGTGTCGCTTGGTAAAACTGGAATGACGTATGAAGAAAGTTTGCAAAGTGTCACTGTTTTACATCGTGCACTGCTGCATGTGGAGACGTTCCTTACTTAAATTTGAAGTCTGTGATAGCAAGTACGTGTATTTGGTAAATTTACTCTGAAAAAGCGGCATTATAAGACATCACCTTATATTTGCGTTAATGTCAATAGTTGAATGTAAAAAATCAATAGTTTTTAATATTTAAATCGAAGCGTAGAAAATGTTCCGATCGATTGGTGCAAACATTTTGAAAATCAATCGTGGAATGACTTAGTTATTAACGTTCATAACCTATATATTTTCGTGACGCTCCAAATTTCTTAATTCGAACGTGTACCCAGTATTGAAAACACAGACGTAGTCCTACGTCAAAACATTGCACTCATTGTACGCTGCATTTATTCAGGTTACTGGATGTTCTTAATAAGTTCAGTTCACACTACAGCTTATATGAATACATGATATAGAGCATCTTGATATCAAATGAAATGTACATTATTTCCAGTGAAAAGTAAATGTATAGTTGCTGATATCAAGATACTCTATATCACGTAATATAAGCGGTAGTGTGAACGTACTATACAATTGCTAAATATATTAGTTCAGCAACTTTACTAAAACGTCTTGAAATTATTTAAGAGTATTACTGACAAGTTCAAAGTTTTAGCCATATAACATAATTTTAGCTAAAAGATCGCAACAGTATTTCATGCAATGCATAATATTAACAGTTTATGATTTATTATAATCTAATTATTATTAATTATAATTTTTTATACCAATCAATTTTCCGTTTGGTCCGAAACATAGAACAACAGACGCCGTAACAAGTTGCTCAACCCCCCTCCCTCCCCTTCATGCGTTACGTAATTTGTGCACAAAGCCAAATTTTAAAACTACCAATGCCCCAAGGGCTGAACTGAAAAAAATAATTATAACGCAACACACACGTAACACATAAAAGATTAAACAAAGCTCAAAATTAGTGTGTGAACAGTGAACAGTTGCACAAGCAATTGTCGAGGGCAGGGGGCTTTTCTAGCCAAGCCAGTTCACCAGCATTGTTCGTGTACTTCACAATAGCAGCGCTGGGTACCGACCGCCAACTGCTTGCCGCGACCAGCTGAGCATTCCTGGGTACCGCCGACTACTGCTGCCAATGCTGGGCACCGAGCGATGCTGCTGGGTGCTGCATCACCCATCGGGAGATCCGCGCAGCTCCAATGCGGCCGAACGAATGAGGTATATTTGTTCGGAAATGTGTCTTTTATCATGGCATCGGGTACCATTGCATGAACAAAAGGGGTAACAGCTAAACCAATGTGAATCAAAATCATTAAAAGGGGAGGGGAATCAGATGTTTCGCCAAACACTAGCGTGAAACAGAATCTACCTCTCGATAACATAGAATAAGAAGAAGAAGGCGATGGGAGACGTCTCTTGCTTAGATTTGAAAACTGTGCTAGGAAATTTGGTTAATTTACTCTGTGAATCGAAATTATAAGATATCACCTTACATTTACGTTATTTTTAATAAGTTAATGTTAAAAATCAATCAACTTGATTACTTAAACTGATACGTAGAATTATTTCCAATCGATTGGTGCAAACGATATGAAAATCTTTTATGCAATGACTTAGTTATTATCGCTCAAAATCTCCAAAACGACCCGTAACGCGGTCGATTTCAGAAATTTAGAACGGCGCCCCAGTATAGAAATGAAAGACGTAGTCCTACGTCAAAATGCTGCAGTTTACTTAACATGTTTTATATTTCCAATTCAATTGTCTTACATACTAATTTTAACATTTTAAGTGTTTTCAGCCCATTGGGCCAAATGCTGCAGTTTGGTGGAGCCTTCATTTGTACGGCAGCGGAGCTGGTGCAGAGGCAGCTGGTCGTCACGTAGCAGCTGGTGGGGTAGTAGCAAGGCTCTCCCAAACAGTGATCGTCGCGATCAGGCAAAATGGCGGATTATGAGGGCGCACAATCGCGTCGGTTTTGTGCAAGCCGCCATCTTACCTCATCGTGGCGATTGTTTCGCCGCGACTTCGAAAACGCTGCTGTTTGGGGGAAAGCGTCCTTGGAGGCGAGTAGCAGTCAGCGGTAGGTGAAATAATCTGTCCTTTTGAGGACAATAAATTCAAATAAAAGAGTTGATTATTCAAGAATGAACCAATCTTAAATTAAGTTCGGTGCCGTCGGTAAAAACTTCACCCAGCTGGTTGGCGCTATCCATTAATTGATAATCTGTCCTTTTGAGGACAACCAATTTAATCAAAAGAGTTGTTTATAAAAGAATTAAACTTTTATTTCGTTTGGTTTGTGCGCCTAATATGGTGCCAATTCGTTCGCCGCAACTGCAAAAACGCCTGCATGGAGGGCGAGCTGTCGGGAAAATTTTGGCTGGTTGGCGCAACCCGCGATGAATCAATATATCAATAAATGCTACCAGATACAAATCCATCTTTGCTACTGTCAATTTAAAATTCTCAGCTTGAGAGTTTGTTTGATTGGGATTTTCGTTTCAAATTGTCGATTGGCAGCCAGTGGTATTAGCAGAACTTGTTTTCCCTTCGTCGCATACCTTAAACCACACAAATTTCCTATCACGGACACCATTTTCGATGCCGAACATGATATTCCGAACCAACATTCTCTTTAAATTCCAATTAGTAGTGTGTTATAAACAGTTGTTCTGTTGTGTTAACGATTCGCGTTGAATAGAGTCCTACCTCTAGGAAGAAAAACGTTTGAGAAACATAGTGAAAGTGAGAATGCCTAACCGATTTGATCCAGAACGCTTGCGCAGATTCAGGAAGCGCATAAAGAGCGAACATACGGAAAATCCTCCGAAACGACCGTGCACCGATGCCGAGCGAGCTCGTAGTTATCGGGCGAAATTGAAAGCAGCAAGAGGTAATGCGTTGCCAACAACTAGTTGGGACGCTGGAGAAGGTCCTTCAACTCGAGGTAGGAAATTGTTATTTATTAAATTTAAGGGCTCATGCTGAATCATTCTTGATGACAGTCAATACCTCAACATTTAAAATTGATATAAATCAGAGTCGGTACTAGATATTGAAAATTTAATCACATTCGTTTGTATGCTTACTTGCTGTGAGGATTTTGATAGAGTTCGATTCGATGTTCATTCACTAACAATCGAGATTTATCAATTTGAAATAGCAAGGTGAGTTTGCGAGAGCGAGATAAAAGATAGGAAAGAATACAAGGAGCAGCGATTCACCTTAAATCAATTTAACAAAGAGCATGTCATTATAGCAATTGAATATATCTCTATGTTATCGCTCCCTGTCTTAATAAATTTCAACAAAGTATTTATTGTATTCTGGTGATGACATGCGCCGCGTGCTTATACATCATATGAACCTTCAAATGATATCGATACAACTAGAGCGCTGAACATGTTTTAATGCGTGATTATTTTCTCAGGTGTTAATTTTATATTTATAAGAATTTATCATATATTAACCAACCTTTTCTCCCATACCCACTGCAAAGAATAATGATATTTTATAAAACTCACTCTCTTTCTTCTGCGAGATCTAATATATTTATATATATTTCGATTTCCTTAACGTTTTAGCCATAATGGATTCACTAATTTTCCTTACATTCACATAGAAACATGAATAATAATTTCACAAGAAAATGGCCTAATGTATTCATCACATAGTCGGATATTTTCTAATAACGAATTTTATCGTAATTTGAATTCTAGAGTATTTCAATGTTTATTATTACCCTTGAAATCCAGAATTGCTACGCCTAAATTCTAATTCTTTGAATCTTTGAAGTTGAATTATGCAAAGGCATACTACAACTCAGATTGTATACAAATGATCCGAATGGTATGGTATTTAAATGGTGAATGTTGAAAAGGAGATAAGGTATCAGTGAAAATAAATGTTTGTATGTACGTATTATAGAATTTCCTCCGCTGCTTGTCGTTACTGAAATCCCCAAACGATGCAAAACATTGTTGACGGTTCCGGCGATGGTGAGAATTCCGAGACACAAGCCATTCAGGCACAGTATGACATACGAATAAACATTTAGTAATGTTAAGTGATTATGATTATAAGAATGAGCAAAACTATCATTAATTAAATAATTTTATATTCCCTAACAGATCCTTAACTATCTTCTAGGCCTTAAAGATAGTCCATCGTAAAACGTGCAACCGTGACCGTGTCATCATTTAAACCAAAAGACCCTTTTCAGGGCCACCAAAGAGTTATAAAGAGTTTACAAGAGAATTTTCCCACTTACTGACTTCATAAAACTTCAGGGCCACCAAATAATATCTCAAGAGCGTACAATAGAATTTTCTTACATACTGGATTCAAAACGCTGGTCAAATGTCCCATAAGAGCCGCACCCGTCATATTGTGACTTAAGCTGCTTCTATCGGTAAGGGTAAGCGACCGGCACGAATAATTGAAACCCTTTTAACGCTAATAATAGCCACACAGAATTTTCCTGACAATATAATGCATCACTTGGTTTAACGTAGTCTACGTCAACCGGTCGTGTCTTGTACACAACCCCACTGATTTTTGAACTGAAACATTATACGGGTAAAGCGAGGTAAAAATCATTGTTAGGAGCATATTCTTGTTAATGTTTGATTTCACTTTATTTCGCAACAAAACCTAGATCCTCAAATAAACAGGGCTGAATTAGTTTGCAAATTGTTGCGAGGAATTATGATTAGTTCAAATTTTGCTGTATTGTATTTTAATTGACTGGTATGTTTTTATGTAAAATGTATGTTTTTAACCCATGAGATTCAACGCTTAGCTAAAACAAATGAGCATAATTAAGATAAAAATCGCTTTCAGTTATTTCATTATAAACTTCAAAAAATTGAATATTTGCACCAAAACATCCATTAATAACAGAAGCAGTTCTGAGGCTTTCAAAACCAAATAACTTTGTTATATCTATGTACCTAAACCTACCATACAATGATGGAACTTTCAACACTTTCTCTTCATATCATTAATTGTAGCAAACATTACTGTACACTTTTGGAAGGTTTAGAAAGCATAAGATCATGCACTTTATTCAGCATTTAAGTACCTGGAACAACGACGGAATTTAATGGACAATCGCTTGTACTTTTGGCAAAGTAATTCTCAATCGTGTTTCGATTTCCGGCTTTTTTTTGGCATTTTTGCAGGAACGCACTTTCTTTTTAAATTCTACGGTCTTTGCAAACTAGAACAAAAAGATTAGAATACTTATCATTATCATGCACTATGTACAACTCGAAAACAACTCGTTTAAAAACAAAAACATAAAACGCGCGCTTTTCGTTTCTAGACAGATGAAATATCATCTTTCAGTGTCGGAGACGAACCAGCCAATGGCAAAAATTTCGATAATAATTAAATAATAATCATCCCGTGATATTACCATTGCTGAGTGTACATAACCTATCCAAACACATAACAGTGTTGTGTTATGGAGAAATCAGGCAGCAAAAATGAGGTTTACGTCAGCTTTAACTTTTCACTCCTAAAACACAACACTTTGGCAACATTACATACCTGTAGTCTTCACAACTGAAGCGATCTTGCGCCAACTCCACGGGATGCGGCAACCCCCCAGGAACCTAAGGCCCTAAGGTGACCGATGCACGCGGCAGTAAATAAGGCTACTCGGGGCACGGAACGCTGGAATATTGAAGCGACCGACTTACGAAGAGACCGGTCCGGAAAATTATTGTGAGCAACAGCTGCAAAACGAAGTTTTATTTATTAATTTTTTAAATTTGTTAAATTAAATTTTAGCACTTCCCGCTTGGTTGCACTAGCAAATTGGGATTTGCACGGGGTACGGAACGCTGGAACACCGAAGCGACCGAATTACGGGGAGACCGGTCGGAAAAATTATTGGCAATTGCTAAAAACGAAAAAAAACGAAGGATTATTTAATCTTAATTTTTCAAAGCAAATCATTGATCTTACCGCTTGGTTGCACTTGCAAGTTGGGTTGGGATTCGCAATCGAAAGTTGCACGGAACGCTGTAAAATCCTTCCAAGGAAAAAAAATTGAATACAATAACTGATAAGGAAGAAATGGAGGTTAATTTTATTTTATTTTATTTTTGAAGCACATTTATATATTTACCGATTAGTTGCACTTGCAAATTGGGATCAGGATTCGCACTAAAACGAAACAAAATGAAGGTTAGATCATTTTGCTTTGATCAAAGCAAATTTTTATACTTACCGTTTGGTTGCATAGGCGAAATGGGAATGGGTTTAGCCGGTTTAGCAGTTCGCGCCGTTCGCATCTAACACACACAAACTGATAGTGAATTCGTTTTTTATCCAGTTTCAAACGGCATATAAACCCAGTTGAGTGTTGAAGAGCCACTTATGATCGAAGGAGTACAGGGTCGGTTCCCCAAAATATTACATTAAGTTTAGCTAGAAAGAATTATCTTAAACGGGGGCGACGCCGGCGTGGTGATTAACATCCAAACCTCTCACGCCAAAGTAACGAGTTCGAATCCCACCCCCGGACAAGTTACAAAAATACCCAAAAAGGTATTTAAATGACTACGACGGGAGATGAACCAGCCCAGGGCTGAAAATCTCGATAATTATGAAAATTTTTTATTTTAAACAAATTATTTCAATATTGCTTCATAATAATGAAACAGATAAACTAACTGTTGTGCCTGCCTCGATTCTAAAGAAGAGTTGTTTTGTTTTTCATTTAATTTTATTCGATCTACCTGAAAATGTGAAAAACACAATGCACTTAAAGATCAACGGTACCTCGTTGCGCCCTGACTTAGTGGTCAAGTATAAATCAGATGCTTCTGACACATACGGCATTTTTAGGACTATAATTGAGAACGACGATAACTTTATTTGTATTTTTCAGATTTTAGAGTTAAAACAAGTGAGGCTGTGTTCGTATGCGCGAATTAATTATAATTTTCACTTATATTTGAAATTTCGAAAAATAATTGAACGTTCAGATATATCTAATATGTTGTTCATCTACAAAATTGATAACACGTCTTCCGGAAATAATTCAGCTCCAGTAGTAGACCTGACCGATCGTTTACCATCTGTTAAGTTCAAGAGTAAACTAAAATTTGTTTGCGAATTGAAACACAGCCTACATACTCATAATTATCAAACCGAAATCTTTATTTTGTATAGCTCATGTGTTCGTGGATGTCTCCGAATCATGGGGCACCTGTCGTGAAAAGGTGTAAAGAAGCCGCGAATCGTCACACCATTGGGAGTCGAGGAAGAGTTGGCTGCACCATAAATTCGATGGGTTGATGTGAGTTAAGGAGTCGCCAATGGCGTTAGCTGTGCAATTAGGCAATTATGCAGCGTAAGTGTTGGAACATTATGGTGGAACAAGGTCTACAATTTCTTTGGGTACTAACTCAGTCAAAGTGATAGATACGTTTATAAAATTTTTCAGTGTGTTCAAGTGCAAGGTACTAGCTACCAATGTAAAGCCGATTGAATTAGTTAAAATTCCTAGCTATAAGGCAAAAACAAACCATTCCCGAACATCAGTTTTTGGAGGCATTTTTTGGTGTAGATTTACCTGTTTATATTACCGGTTGAGATCAATGGTTGTCTGATTTTACCACTCGTCTTGTTTGCTCAAAACACTGAAAATATTTCCGGATACACTCCCGAAAGGTATTTTTTCGTTGGACTTTGGCTTGATTTTCTATATTCGAGCACAATTTGAAAATAAATCGCATTGCGACCGTCGCGAAAAGCTGGCAGGTTTGTAGTCGTTGCTCCAAATATGTTGCACCAATGAACCGAACATATTTCTTCGCATCGAACCAATTGAAGGTTTGTTTGATTTTGGGCCATATACTATTGGATAGCCGATTAATGTTATGCCTTGTCTTAAAAAGGATATTATTTCTATGAACATTGCATTTTACAAACAAAATGTCATACATATAGTAGCGCAGCCCAACGTCATTTCGAACAACTCAATAGGACTGTACCCTGTAGATTTTTAAAACCATATCACATGTAAAAGCATCCCAAGAAAAACCACAATCAAAACTAAAACATAAGTACTAGAGATGTAGAACCTCTCTGGCTTATCAAATGAAACGACAAATCAAATGCAAGATGTAGCAATGGAGTAAAGACACATACTAGTAGTAGTAGAACCATTTGGTACCCGTTTCTGAGGTCCCGGAAAGAGAAAATCATATTTTCGTTCAAATGCAGATTTATATGGGAGCAAGAGAAGGTGATGTTTAGTAAAAATGTGATACTATACTGAAAGTACATAAAGGGTGATACTGTCAAAATTTGGTCAAGGGAAAACGCGTGTAAATCGGTGAAATCGTTTATTTAAAAAATCAAATTAAATTTCTTTTTCAAGTTCAATTAGTATAAAATTCAGGAAAAATATTCAGTTAGGCTTCCACTTTTCCAAATCCGAATTGCCGGGCCTTACGCTTGACCCCTGCCATCAGATTTTGTACAGCCACCTTGTCCACCTTCTTCGCCGCAGAAAGCCAGTTTGCCTTGAACTGCTGCTCGTCCTTAGCAGTTTTTTTGGTCTTCTTTAGGTTCCGCTTGACAATAGCCCAGTATTTCTCAATTGGGCGGAGCTCTGGCGTGTTGGGAGGGTTCTTGTCCTTGGGAACCACCTGCACGTTGGTGGTGGCGTACCACTCCATGGCCTTTTTACCGTAATGGCAAGATGCCAAATCCGGCCAAAACAGTACGGAACAACCGTGTTTCTTCAGGAAAGGCAGCAGACGTTTATTCAAACACTCTTTCACGTAAATTTCTTGGTTGACAGTACCGGAAGCTATGAAAATGCTGCTTTTCAAGCCACAGGTACAGATCGCTTGCCAAACCAGATATTTCTTTGCGAACTTTGACAGTTTCGTGTGCTTGAAACTATCTGCTACCTTTCCCTTCCATTTGCCGTATAAAACTCCTGTCCTGTCGTCGGCTTTGACGTAGGTTTCGTCGTCCATTACCACGCAGTCAAACTTCGTCAGCATCGTCGTGTACAGCCTCCGGGATCGCGCTTTGGCCGTCGTATTTTGTTTATCATCGCGATTTGGAGTCACTACTGTGGAGCTTTGGCTTCCACGAGCTACCAAAACACTTAGAACTGGTGGGTACCTACCGACGCGTCCGTTCGAGTCGATCGTCAGAGAAGTGAGGGGGACGAGCCGAGTTGGTTGCTGGCCTACTTCGATGCTTTCGGGAGCTTGTGGCAGAGGGTGGCTGTCACATGCTGCGGGTTACAGCCCATGGGGCAGTGAGCGACTAACATCTCTAATCGAGGTATATCAATACCGCACATCCCCCTCCTACTTAAGACAAAAACGAACACATCCTGTTTTTTTTGTCAAACTATCAATTAAAATGGATTTGCGTTCGTTTATCTCGCAAGCCATAATTTTGTATTAAAAACTATAAGGGACAGCCCAATGGGGTTGTACGCAAAGTTGACGTAGGACTACGTAATTATTTCGAAATAATCTACATATATATCTATGCATATACATGTACATGATATCGTGATATGACTACCAACTGGATCATACATATTTCCCTCCAGATTTGATAAATTTGCCACGAGCTTGGCACGACTGCATTAAAAAACCACTTGCTTGCGACAGCCGCTGAGTCATCATTCTAGCTGGTTGCTCGCCCGCGTACTTTTCTGCAGGGTACTTGCAACCGTCAGCTGTCAGAGCAGTACTGGCCCATTGCCGCTCTGCACAGCTCCATGGCTGCCGAGCGAATGAAGAAAATTTGTAGTAGTAGTAAAATTGTTTTTTATTTATCCATTTTGTTGTCTTATATACTAGTTTTACAGATTAAGTGTTTCAGCCCATTGGGCTCTTCAGCTTTGTTTAATATTTTATGTGTTTAATGTGTTACGTGTGTGTTGTGTTCTAATTATTTTTGTTTTCCAGTTCAGCCCTTGGGGCATTGTTTGTTAAAATTTGATAACCTACCTAAGCTACAACTAAAACTACAATTTGAAAATCCTAGGGGTGGGGAACCAGATTCCGAATGATCTGGTGATCCGATGTCAGGCAGCGTGCCCTGTACCGATTGATAGACTCACTAAAACGATCGTCGAGCATTTTTATCTCGGCCAGACGGTGGACCTCAGATGTTCTTGTCCTCGGAGGGGTGTTCATTATCATCCTGAGGAACTTATTTTGAACACGCTGAAGTTTCAGGTGATGTGTTTTTGCGCAACTCTCCCAGATTGGCATGCCGTACTCAATGACTGGAAGTATGATTTGCTTATAGACAGCAAGCTTGTTTTTCAGGGATAATGTAGACCTTCTGTTGATCAATGGGTACAGTAGCTTCAACAGAACGTTACACTTTGTGACAGTTTTGTCAACCTGTTCCCTGGAGATAAGCTTGCTGTATACAGAGTGACACCAAGATAGACAGCTGATTTGGTCCATTCCACCGTTGTGTTGTTCAGGCTTATTTTACAATTCTCAGGCGGGACAAGTCTGGGAGAATTAGAATGTGGAAACAGGATGACCTGGGTTTTCGCTGCGTTGATACAAATCTTCCATTCAGTGAAGTATTCTGACAGAACATTCAGGCTTCGCTGCAGTTTCGCGGTAAGCGCTCTTATTACCCTACCATTGTGGACGACTGCGGTATCATCGGCGAACAACGACAGAGATCCATTTTCAGGGAGCGGGGTATATCCGAGGTAAATAGATTGAACAGAAGTGGACCTAATATACTTCCCTGCGGAACACCGGCGGAGATCTCCTGACTACCGGAAACTGCACCATGCAACGAAACTCGGAATGTCCTGTCAGAGAGATAATTTTAATAATCTTCACCAGGAAGATTGGAAGATTGTATCGCTTGAGCTTGTACACCAAGCCATCATGCCACACATTATCGAAGGCCTTCTCGATATCGAGAAGGGCCATAGCGGATGTTTTCGAAACAGACTTGTTCCGCCTGAGGGTGTTCATGACTCGATTAAGTTGATGGACTGTTGAGCGACCATGCCGGAAACCGAACTGCTCATCCAACAGGATATTGAGCTCGTCAGCAGATGTTAGAAGCCGACGGTAGATCGCTTTCTCAAACAGTTTAGATAGACCTGAGAGAAGGCTGATTGGTCTGTAGCTTCTGGAACATGAAGGATCTTTCCCAGGTTTCCGAATGGGGATGACTTTGGCTGACTTCCAGCACGATGGGAAGTAGCCAAGACGGAGGCATTGGTTAAACACCACCGCCAGATGGTTGTAGAACTGGGGGCTCAATTGCTTGAGCTCAAGTTCATGATGTTGTCGAAACCTGGGGCCTTCATGTTCTTTGAGGTCTTGATATAAGTCAACAATTCGTCAGCTGAGATCTCCAAATCTTCGGAGAAGTCGTTAGGACTTTGGTCGATGTTAGTTATAAGCGCGCTAACGGCAGCTTCGTGTGGACTGACGATGTTTTGACCGAGATTGTGAGAGCTGACGAAGTGTTGACTTATCTCATCAGCCTTCTCTGCAGGTGTTATCAACCGATCCCTTGAGTCATTGACGTCTAGTGGGATCAACGGTGGAATGGGCCTTGGCTTAGTTTTAAAATTTTTGTCATCTTCCAGAACGGCTTAGCACAATCTGGGAGAGAGCGGATCTTGTCGGCAAAATTGTCATTCTTAAGGTCCACCATTCTGGCCTTAATCATTTTGGTCATTCGATTACAGTGACGTTTGAGCGTTGACAAACCAGTTCGCTGGTATTGCCTTCGAATGGCGTTGCGCAGTTGAATAAGTTCTTTAGTGGGTCTATCAATGGGTACAGAGTCACTCACCTGATCAATCACCGGTACATGTTGCTCCCGGGCCTGGGAGATCGCTTGCTCGATGTTCTGCAGCTGCCGTTCGATGTCATCAACCGAATCAAGGTGCACGTTGAAATCGACCGAGTCGTCGACATGTTGTCGGAACCTCTCCCATCTGGCACGATGGTAGTTCCGTCTGGTGATCCGATGCCGGTTGACCGATGAGCCAACTTCGGCCACCACCGGATAGTGGTCCGAGCTGAGCTCCTGGTGTACTACCGGCTGGGCGATGTTGTTCCCCATGTTGGTGAGGAAGATGTCGATTGTCGAATGGACCCCGGATCTGCTCAACCGGGTGGGAGTATCCGGGCCCAGGACGGTGTAATGTCCCTCTTCCAGGTCTTCCTGCAGTATTATTCCGTTCCGGTTCCGCCGGGCGTTCCCCCAGGTTTCGTGTTTCGCGTTTAGGTCGCCGGCGATGATAAACTGTCCTTGTCTGCGTGTTAGTTTACGGATGTCGTTTCGTAGCACCGTTGTTGTTCCATTGGCGGTGCTGGCTTGCTTTGGACAATAGGCCGCGATGATGCTGATAGGGCCGACGGCAGATTCGACCTCAACTCCGATGGCTTCGATAGACTGCAGCTGGAAGCTTGGAAGCATGAGGCAGTTGATGTTGTTACGCAGGGCGATCGCAACTCCTCCTCCATTAGAGCCGCTTCGATCAAGTCGCACAATCCGGTACCCGGGTATGAAGATGCTGTGTTCCGGCTTGAGATGTGTCTCGGTGACGATGGCGATGTCGATGGCCTTCCTGTTAAGGAAGTCACCGAGCTCTATAGCTTTGTTCCGGATGGAACAAGCATTCCAATTTAGGATGCTGATGGTGTGATTATGGTCCATGTTTGAAGATAAATTTCATCGTCACGGATGTGGCGGCTTTGAGCTGTTCCTCCTTGGAGCGGCAGGAACGTAGTTGGCGGTAGAGTTCTTGAACGAACTCGACCATTTGCTCCGTGTCGTAGAGCTGTCCATCGACGGGTGGTTGCGTGGAGGTACTGCTCCGGATTGCCCCAGCCTGGAGGAGGAGCCGGCATGGGGGCAGCGGCGGCGGTTGCGAATCGTTGTTGAACGGATGCTGACGGGCGGTTTGCATGGCGATGGTTCAATGGAACCGGTGGCAGATTCGGCACTTGATACCGGAGTGCTGGAAAGTTCTCCTCGTCCATTCGAGGTGGGGGGTGGCGTTGACCAGGCCGAGACTTGGTGGACGCCTGCTTGCGGATGGCCAAATACTCCGCTCGTTTTGGACAGGCTCGGTTGCTGCCTTCGTGGTTAGCGCCACAGTTGGCGCACTTTGAAGAGGCACCCTCATCCATCGGGGCACAATCCATGGTGGTGTGCGCTCCAGCACACTTGCCACACCGGGGCTTCATGTGGCAGTTTCGGGTCCCATGACCAAACGCCAGACACTTACCGCACTGTGTCACGTCGTGATGTTTTGGGCGGTACCGGTCCCACTCGATGATGATATTGGAGATGGCCCGTATCTTCTTGAGATCCTCCATTGTGACGGAACCTTTCTCCAAATGGACCAGATACAGTTGGTCCCGATGGTTTCCTTGCTGCTGGCGCCTGATAGCGAACACCTTCAATGGTTTCAATGCCACTGCCTGCAGCTCGGCAAAGACGTATTCCGGAGTGTAATCTGGGAGGCCACGCAGAATCACCTTCATCGGCTTGTTTCCGGGAACATCGTGCGTAAAAAACTCGTGTTGCTTGGCGATCAGATGAGCGCCAGCAGCACGGTACTCAGCTTCAGTCGAGCACATTATCTTTATGCCCGTACTGCACAGCTTAAACATCGGAGTTAGTTTAATTGCTGCAAGCTCCGTCTTGAGCGCAGCAATGTTCTTCGACGTGGTGAAAAGCGGCGGGATTCTCACCTTCTTCGGTACCTCCTGTACCGGGAGCGCAGCAAAACGATTGCTCGCTAGTAAACGGGCGTTTGGATCCGATGTGTCAGCGTCGTCATGCCGTTGCCGCTTGGAGCAGCTCGGTGTGCTTGCGGGAGCTGATGCCGCCGGCGTGGTTGTCACCACGTGTTGGCTTTTACGACCCATTGCGACGGCAATAGGTCGAGCGGAAAATGCTGCACACTCTTGCAATGCTTCTGTTTGGCTTGCCAAAGCTAACAAGCTAGCAAGAGCTGGCGAAATGTCACGAACCGGACGCGCAATTGCGAGAAAACGAACGAGGTGCAAAAACGAGGAAAAAAAAAAACTTTGAACCGAGAGAGCGAAAAAACACGTCCGTACGTGTCGCTTGAACGATACTGAAATGAAGAAAATTTGAAGGTGTCCCTGTTTTATATCGTGCACTGCTGCATGTGAGACGTTCCTTACTTAAATTTGAAGTCTGTGATAGCAAAGTACTGTGTATTTGGTAAATTTACTCTGAAAAATCGGCATTATAAGACATCACCTTATATTTGCGTTAATGTCAATAGTTGAATGTTAAAAATCAATAGTTTTTCATATTTAAATCGAAGCGTAGAAAATGTTCCGATCGATTGGTGCAAACATTTTGAAAATCAATCGTGGAATGACTTAGTTATTAACGTTCAAAACCTATATATTTTTCGTGACGCTCCAAATTTTCGCAATTCGAACGTGTACCCCAGTATTGAAAACACAGACGTAGTCCTACGTCAAAACGATCATGCTATAAACCATTTTCTTTCCGTGCACTACATCTCATCTACATACAAGGTAGCTCTCATAAGAGCTCAGCCAGTGTTGTGGTCTACTACACTTGCATTTGATCTTACTTCTTGTTTGCGTGTTTTTTTGGATGATGTCCCCTTTGAGACAATAACGTTTATGTAAGGTCCAGCCATCAGGCAGTTTACCTGTGTTTATAGTAAACATTGCTGGGCAAGCGAGCGATGACGTCAAACTACAATACCACTCCATACTGTGAACCGATAGTTTGACATCACCATAGACATTTGTGTGAAAGTAAAAAAAATGTGAGGAAACACAAATACCACCATTAGGCTGATGCAAAATTTGAAATATTTGCTCCCCTAAGCTTAATCGACGCCAATTTGGGTCCTGATAGTCCCCAAAAAATTTTAACACATTTGGTTTTAATTTGGCTTTGCACACGCTATTCAAAGTTTGTATGGGAATTAGTATGAAAAATCTCAAACTTACATTTCCAGATCCCTAACATCTTGATAGTATGTCCTTAAACCAAATCTTATATACATTCATATAGTGTAAGTTGTAAACTATCAAAATGCCGAAGATACCTGACATGTAAATTTTATACAAAAATAGTTATTCAATAAAACATAAAACACACACTTTAGGCATGATGTTTTATTCTTATTTTTGTTTTCTTATTATTTATATGTTTTTTATATTTTATATTCATATATTTTATGTATTTAATTTTATTTATATTATTATATATATTTTATATATTATATATTTATATATTTTATATACATTACATATTTTTAAGTCTTATTACTATATTTGATGAATAACTATTTTTGTATAAAATTTACATGTCAGGTATCTTCGGCATTTTGATAGTTTACAACTTACACTATATGAATGTATATAAGATTTGGTTTAAGGACATACTATCAAGATGTTAGGGATCTGGAAATGTAAGTTTGAGATTCTTCATACTAATTCCCATACAAACTTTGAATAGCGTGTGCAAAGCCAAATTAAAACCAAATGTGTTAAAATTTTTTGGGGACTATCAGGACCCAAATTGGCGTCGATTAAGCTTAGGGGAGCAAATATTTCGAATTTTGCATCACCCTAACCACCATACATGTTCACATCTCACGAATCTGATGTCTGATAGCCCGGACCTTGTATATAAGACATTGCCTTTGAGCTGTTTTAGTTTTGACATTTCATCCTGTTATCAACAAAACTATTAAATACGTGGTTTCATCTTCGATAAATAGTTAATGCTGTGAATCAAGCGTCGTATGTTTATGATTAATGGTAGGTGTTGTAGCAATTCTCTCCAGGTGAGACTAGTTAATTGTATTTGCGATAGAGTGAAAAAGTGAAAGCGGGTGGTTTGCCAATGATTGTGATTGTTCACTAAGCAAAATATTCTGTTTCAGGGGACCGGATCTAAATTCCTTGTATTTCAGCGAATGAGCATCAATTTATGTAACTGAAACATCAAGTAAAAAGCATGAAGATTTCCATGTTGGATGATGTCACCTATCTTTCATTTCCCGTCTCGAGTGATTGTACGTAGTCGTTTAAGTATGCTGGAAGTACTTTCGTTCTGAGAGGTCGAGTTGATGGTTCTCCTACTGGCTGGTCCATCATTTCCTGGTTACCGTTGTCAGACTTGTTGGGTTCACGCCACTGGCTTACCTTCTTTGTCTGAGTCACATGGCGTTTTAGGATTGTCCCCTGGTCACTTTGCAGGACGAGGCTTCCATTGTCCTCCTGGATAACAGTATACCTCTTGGGATCGAATCTACATTCTCCTTTCGTTCGTGATAGCCGTTCAACAATTACCGTGTCGCCTGGACCAACACGGCATGCCCTGGCTCCTCTACGAGCATCGTCGCATTCCTTTGCCTTAAGTTTTTCTTCTTTGTCCCTCCGGTTGAGAATCTCTTCATCGAAGTCTGCCTTTCCACGGCGTAGCAATGGAAGTCGGCGCTTAATTTTTCGTCCAACCATTACTTCCTCTGGTGGTATACCTGTAACCGCATGGGCTGCGGCATTGTGAGCATTCACAGCTGCTCGTAGTTCGTCGTTAAAGTTTGTTTCGTTACTCACCGCTGTGGCCATTGCCTTATTCACGAGCTTCATGTAATTTTCGACGAGGCCGTTTTGCTGAGGAAACAAGGGGGTTGAAAAAACAGTCTCGATATCTCGCTCGGCACAATAATACTTGTACTCGTCGCCGTTGAACGGTGGTCCGTTGTCTGAGCGAATCGATTTCGGGAATCCCTCTCGTTCGAACACCGCGTCTAGCACTTGCGTGGTCTGGTCGAAGCTGGTCGATTTTACCGGTCGGGCAATCAAGAATCTGTGACAGGAAAGGGCTAGAATTATAATGTTATGTAGGTACTACATCTATTTACCTAGAACGATAATCAACGATCAGCAAGATTGATATTCCGCCAAATCTGGCATACGGTCCGTTAAAATCCAACGCTATGGTTTCCCATACAGCTTGTGGGGCTAATATTCTTCTCATGGGTGTTGGTTTCTCAGGTCGGCCATTTGTTGCACAGATGCGGCAAGTTTTGACCCACTCCTCGGCATCGGTGCTTAAGCCAGGCCACCATACTCGTTGTCGTAAAATGCTTTTCAGCTTGGCAGCCATCGGATGTCCGTCATGAGCCAGAGTTAAGGTCTTTTCACGTAGTTTACTCGGAACCACGGCGCATCCATTCTTAATCAAAATTCCGTTGTGAAGTGACAGGTCATTTGATACGCTTTCGAATCGCTTTAACGCTTGTGGCCAGATTTGCGTTTCTAGTGCATCGATCACACTCTGTAGTGTTGCATCAGAAGCTGTTCCTTCACGGAGCTCTTTTGACGTAGGACTACGTCTTTCATTTCTATACTGGGGCGCCGTTCTTCAAATTTCTGAAATCGACCGCGTTACGGGTCGTTTGGGAGATTTTGAGCGATAATAACTAAGTCATTGCTTAAACGATTTTCATATCGTTTGCACCAATCGATTGGAAATAATTCTACGTATCAGTTTTAGTAATCAAGTTAATTGATTTTTAACATTAACTTATTAAAAATAACGTAAATGTAAGGTGATGTCTTATAATTTCGATTCGCAGAGTAAATTAACCAAATTTCCTAGCACAGTTTTCAAATCTAAGCAAGAGACGTCTCCCATCGTCTTCTTCTTCTTATTCTTTGTTCTCGAGAGGTAGATTCTGTTTCACGCTAGTGTTTGGCGAGACATCTGATTCCCCTCCCCATTTAATGAATTTGATTCACATTGCTTTAGTTGATACCCCCTTTTGTTCATGCAATGGTACCCGATGCCATGATAAAAGACACATTTCCGAACAAATGCCTCATTCGTTCGGCAGCATTGGAGCTGCGCGGATCTCCCGGTGCTGGGCCGAGCAGCATCGCTCGGTACCCAGCAACTGGTCGGTAGCCAGCAGTGCCCAGCCTGTCGTGACTTTTTTTTGACGTAGGACTACGTCTTTGTTTTCAATACTGGGGTACAGTTTAAAAAAATATCTCGCGTAACTTTTCAAAAGGACCTATCTAACAATTTGCTTATCCCGAGGAAAACGAGGTTGAAGAATATGAAAATATTTTTTGAAAATGTTTCAACTTGGATCAAGTTTTACCCATTCAATTGCTTTTGAGGGCAAGCATTGTTGTTGAATTTGCTACAGTAATGGTTTTTGTAGCATTTTAGGTTGAAATAACAACGAAAACATCAAAAATGTTAGATAGGACATTTTGTTTAACCGAACTGTACATTGGTCGTGCTACATAGGACATTTTATTCCAATGACAGCTACATGAGTCATTTCCATTTTTATTATGATTCTATTAGGAAATTAGAACATAACACATAGCAAAAGAGATTGCTTTCTCTTTCACACACGCATTTGCTTCCCGGTGAAAACAATCCTATTCTTTCTACGTGCCTTCTCGTAGATCAGGTCTGGCAAATTCGTATTTAGGGCATTGCCACACAATGTGGTTAACGTCTTGGTAGGCAGTGCCACAGCCGCAAATACATGATTGTTAAAATAAGATGTTTATGGCATTTACCCATAAATTCGACTGTAAAGAACTACTGCACTGGGTCATAACGAAATATGTGATAGTGAAAGTTCACAGAAAAAAGTTGATATTAAAACATATATTTAGAGCATACCATCTATAAATATTTGAAAACAAACATATCTCTCCACTCTGTTTTGGTTGTATCCGAAGACCGCTTCCGAACATTCAACAATTCTCGTCATCGCAAAGCGGGTCGTTTATGTTTCCAATGCTTACCGTTACCGGGATAGTTTCTACATACACTTCCTTGATGCTGTCTTCTTGTAGAGGATCCCGCGAAGGATCTGAACCATAACTGGCGACAACGCAACTTGGCTGGCTACCACATACTGCAACTTCAAATTGTACTGCTGATGATTGTACCAGATGTGATGAACATATTGTTGTGGCTGCGGCTGCAAGAAACGACCAATATTCAAGATATATTTTGATTTATATAACCTTATTTTAAGGAACTTATGCACTTACCGAGGAGCAAATCGAACGCAGAATTATTAATTCCTTCCGACATTGTTGGAACGGTATTTTGTACTTTCTCCAATCGAACGACCGAAGTACGGATTCGCTTTGTTATGTTTGTTTCTGACACTTCAGACTTTTAGTGCGACAGGTAAACTGATCGTCTTATCAAACAGTAGAGCATCGCTATTGCGAAATCAGACATCGGACGTTTTGTTGATTTTCAATTTTCTTAATATTATGAAAACATCAAAATGCGTGTTTTAACATAATGGTGATAAGTGCAATAGCAATAGTGTGCATTAATTAATTCAATTTGTTTACATTTGTTACATAGGACCTTTTGAAAAGTTACGCGAGATATCTATTGCGACCGTCACGAAATGTGGTCAGGTTTTGAGCGTTAATATCTCAGTCGTTTCTCCAAACATTTACTAAATTTTTGCACTAATCGATCGAAAATATTTCTACGCATCGATTCTTATAATGAAAACTATTGATTTTCAACACTAAACTATTTAAAATAACGCAAAGATAAGGTGGTGTCTTATAATGTCGATTTTTCAGAGTAAATTTACCAAATACACTGTACTTCCTAGCACAGATTTCATATTTAAGTAACGAACGTCTCCAAGGCAGCCACGAAGGTTATCAAACAAGTACAAGTTATTAAACAAGGTTAGTATTTCGGTAGTCGTGGAGCTGTGCAGTGGCGTAGTAGCGCCACTAAATCCGTTCTTTTAAGGACGACCAAATCAGTTTACTAACTAAAGAGTTTGGTTGAATTTTTCTATTGTGCTGTTTGTAATTCAATTACAGCATCATGGCTGAACATGGCATTCATTAAACGTCGCATCCCCGATTATATTATCACAAAACGATGAACAACTAACGAACGAAAGTCTAGAAGGGATAATTCGAGCCGAACTGCAACACATCAGAGACCGACCATGTGGTGAAGTTCGCCATTGTTCCTAGTTATGCATAGCGGATTAGTTGCTGGCAGTGGCTAGCAAATTAGGAAAATTTCTGTTAAAAAAATCATCCGCTAGCGTGCACTAATTAAAACTAATTATTGTGGCGCAATAACAGAAGTTCGTCCCCTTTGGTGCAATTTGTATCACATTGCCTTCGTTGGTACCGCCTTCTTTTGTGCAATAGCATCCGACGCCATGACATACCAGCTCTTAGCTGAAATTTTGACTCAGTCTTACATCAGTCGTGGTGCTGTGCAGAAGCTGTTGCAACACAGTTTGCGGCAGCAAGCACCCTGGATGGTGCACTGGCGAGCAGTCGTTGCTCACACTCACCGCTTCACTTTACTTAATTTTGAGTACACTGTATGCTATCTCTTTTTCTCTCGGATATTTTACTCAATTTTCGTTAAAAGTGGATCTACTCATTTTTTGATTAGATCCACTTCTTACGAAAATTGAGTAACATTTCCGTGAGAGAAAAGATATAGCATATAATTGTTCTAAAAATTGAGTAAAGTGAAGCGGGAGTGCATAGAGCCGTTTATACAGTTGGCTATTGGTGCCGATGCTCACGTCAACCTCGCTGAGAGAGACATGGCTGCTGAAGCCTACGAGCTGGCGGGAAAAAAGCCACCCGTGACCAGACAAACAACCCTAGGGGAATCGCAAACTATTTCTCCCTCGTCAATTAAATCCGTCCTTTTCAGGACGACCAAATCAGTTTATTAACTAAAGAGTTTGTTTAGTTGAATTTTTCTTTTGTCGGTTTGTAGTTCAATTACCGCGTCACGGCTGAAAATAGCATTCATTAAACGCCGCGTCCCGGAGTATATCATAAAACCGTTGAATAACAATCGAACGAAATTTTAGAAGGGATAATTCGAGCCGAATTGTGACACGTCAATGATCGACTATGTGGTTTAGTTCGTTTTAGTTCCTAGTTATGCATAGCGGATTAGTTGTTGGCAGTGACAAGCAAATTAGGAAAATTTCTGTTTAGAAAATCATCCGCTAGCGTGCACTTATTAAAACTAATTATTGTGGCGTAATAACTGAAGTTCGTCCCCTTTAATGCAATTAGTATCACATTTACTTCGTTGAATGAAAATTTGATTCAGTCTTACGGTAGTGGTAGTGCTGTGCAGAGCAAAATGTGCTGTAGCAGCGCAGTAGGCGTGTGACCACACTGGAGGATGCACTGGCGAGCAGTCGTTAACCAGAGAAGTTGGTGCAGTTGGCTGTTTGGGCCGATGCTCCCGTCAGCCTCGCTGAGAGAAATAAGGCTGCTTAAGCCTACGAGTTGATGGGAAAATGCCGCCCGTGACAACAACGGGACAAGAATCATCCCACGTCACCTGCAGATGGCCACCCGCACCGACGAGGAGGTGAACCAAGAATACCAAGAAGAACCCCCAAGTTAAACCGTGAACAATGTTTCTCCCCCGTCAACTATATCCGTCCTTTTCAGTACGACCAAATCATTTTGCTTATTGAAGAGTTTGTTTGGTTGAATATTTCTTTTGTGCTGTTTGAAATTTCATTCATTCGATAGGAATCAAATAATTTTGAGAATGTCCAACTAAAATGTCGGAGCATACATATGGCTGCAAAGTATGTGGTTCTACCATCGTAGAAAATACAACTAGGGCCGTATCATTATTAAAACCAAACGGTCCTTTTAGGGCCACCAAATGCAATCTAAAGAGCTAACAATATAATTTTCTTACATATTCACTTCCCAATGCTGTTCTATCGTTCAGTTAGCACTATTTCGACCCAGACGTCTATCGGCAATAATAGACTTTGAATTCCCAAACAGACCACAACCATCTACAGCGCAATAAGGATAATGATTTTCAGGTGGTCGATCATATCAACACAATATGCTCTTATGGTGCATTCTCGCTTCACCATCTCGGAAGGCAAACAGTGAAGCATTTTAACCCGATACTGTCGTTTCTCCAAAGCAATAAGCATTATGAAACAGCTTCGTAAATGACATTTCCGAGCGGATTGAAAGCGTAGCTGCCCGACTAACTTAAATCAATTGGCGGATGGCCCTGACGTCTCTGAAATTCAAACCGCCTTGTGATCATATTGCCGAGAGAGCTAGCCAAACACGAGGTTTTAGAGCGAACCGAAGCCATGATCAAGTAAACCAGCTTCATGGCGAAATGAGGCGGTGTTAGTAGCTGTTCCCTCGAACCCAAAATGGCCCTTTTCAGGGCCAACAAAACAACTGTTTTCAGTTCAGCCCTTGGGGCATTGTTTGTTAAAATTTGATAACCTATGTATGAATTTAGATACCAAGACAGGCTATATCAAATATTTAAGGTTGTAGTGCGAAATGTTTAGTGTATGGGAATTCGATTTCGAACGAAACAAATTTCGGCCACTCTTTAAACAATCAAGCGATCTAGATTGCACATTGCTTTGTAGTCCTACGTCAACTTTGCGTACAACCCCTTCTAGTTCCCTTCTAGTTTTTTTTAAATAATCACTTATTTGTACAGGCTCAATCGAATCAACTTTACAGAGCCAAATTTTCATGTTTTTATACATCATTTATCTTAAAACTAAAGTTAGGGGGATAAAACCGATGCAGCGCGGCCGTCTCGAGGTTAATAGGGATTACAAATTACGGATGGGAAAGAGGGTGGAAATTTAAAGTATGGTTCACATAACACATTATATTTAAATTCTAAATTATTGAAACACATAACTATACAACTTATGGTTTTCTTTTGACTTGAACATTTTTTGAAAAAGAAAAAAAACATACACAGAAAAAAAAATTAAACTAACTACAATCTAAAGTTTATGTTAGTCAAAAACACATAAATGAGTTTCATGTACTCCCAAACACGTACAGACAAAATATCTCGAATTGGCACATTGGGTTGTCTACCTCGAGCCCGAAGGGAATCATAGAGCCCCGATCTGACTCCACGATGTTCAGCACAAGACCAAATAACGTGATCTGCGTCCTGATAGCCTTGTCCACACTCACAGAGATTGCTGTCGCTCAGCCCAACCCGGTATAAATGAGCGTTCAAAGAATAATGATTGGACATGAGGCGAGATATGACACGAATGACGTCTCGACCCACATCCATCCCCCTAAACCAAGTGGTCGTGACTTAAAAAGCAGATGAAGATGACAGTACATACAGTGGATTCCTGTCATATATTCTGGCCATACATACAAATTTCGATCGCGTTCCCCCGACAATTGATGAAACCCGCCCTTTTCAGGGCGAACCAAACAATTTGCCATATTAAAGAGTTTGTTTTATTAATATCTTATAAGCTAATCGAGTAGTGAAAATAGCATTACAACGCACCGTCTCAACATGGCGTAACTTGAAGAGCCCGGATAAAATGGCCGAGCCGCGTCTATCTATATGTAAATCCCGATTTTCTCTGTTCTGACAATTTCACAGGGTGATTACCTGCCAATCATTCAGGCCATCCTGCTACTTGAGAAGACCGAGAAGCCAATTTGATCCCTATGTTCCCCCCGATAATTAATACAACCTGTTCTGTCTGGGCGACCAAAACAATTTTCCCAATAAAAGAGTTTGTTAAATTAATAGTTTATCTTGATCTAATCGACATTTTCACTACATGGCGTTACATCAACATGACATTACTCCAAGAGGCCGGAGAAAATTCAGTCCATCTTGCTACTCGAGAAGACCCCCCCCCCCTCTCCCCAACAATTAATAAAAAGGGTCCTTTTCAACACAATTTTTCCAACTAAAGAATTTATTTAATTTATTGTAGAGAAGAAACAGAATATAGAAGAAATAAATTAAATTCTCATGATATTCCAGCTATGTGTAAAGACATTTGAAAGATAATATCTTTACTGATTTAAACTCTTCTAATAATAATTTTTATTATTATTAAAATAATAACAATAATTCTTATTATTATTAGAATATTTAACAAAATTATATACATATTAATTATCATATATACATATAAATTGTTTTCATATTCATTTCGATATGAATCACCAGTAGAAGAAATGAGCGGGAAATGAAGAATATCACACTCGCACCAATATACCACATCAGCGTACTAACCAATCAGCAAACAGCAGAGCGGACAACGAGATCAGCGAGTAGCTGGGAGCTTATGAAAGACCCATTTTTGAACTAATGCCTCATTCTTTCGGCAGCATTGAGTTGCGTGGATCTCCCGGTGGGAGAAGTTGGTGGTGGCAATATCCCGCCAGGCAGCACCCGGCTAGGCAGTACCCAGCTGTGGCAGCAGCAGCTCTGGTTACCCAGCAGTGCCCAGCTGGTCGTGGCAGCACCCAGCTTTGGCAGCAGCAGCTCTCGGTACCCAGCAGTTAGTGTATGTTGGATTGTCACGTGTTCAGTCAATCCAGGGGCTGTATTTAACAAACCCAACCAATGCCTTTAAGCTCGATCATGCTACAGGTAGCAACTCACCTAAGATGGTAGACTCAGGAACGAGCTGCAGCGTTCAGAAAACCATCGATTACAAACACTTGGGGATAAACCATCCCAAGTTTTGGAAAGCAAGGGTTCTGCCACCTCGTTGATGAGCATCAATGTTCAAAGTTTGAACGCTCACGTGATGGATATCGCCTCAGATCGGATTTTGACAAGCGTGGAATTCCTCGCACTGAGTGAGACTTGGCTAGACAATGACTCCTTAGTCGATATTGAAGGCTACCACTGCATCGTTCAGTTCAAACGCTGCAACTTGAGAGCAGGTGGTGTAGCAATATATCAGCAGGACAAGGCTACCACTATGGCTGCTACCCACAAGATCCAACAGCTCAGTGAACATCATGACGAGATGTTCTGCGTTGTCGATAACGTTGAGGACATTTGTGCAACTAAGATATCAGTAATGGACACCGAAGTTCTGCTGGTTGTGGTGTACATTTCACCAGGAACAACTACCAAGAATTTAAAAATTGTTCTTGATTCGCATTTTGTTCAGGTATGCTGCGCAAGATACGCAAGTTGTGTTGACCGGAGACTTTAACATTGACGTTTCCAAAAATGAAAACATAGATTTTCTAGATTTTATGCAAAAATATTTAAAATTTACTTTAGCAAACCTTCGGAATGAAGCAACCACACTTGGTGGTTCTTGTATAGATTTAACGTTTATTAAAAATACCGGCGTAGAGTGCAGACGTTATTGTTCATATTTTTCGTATCATAGACCTATGTTGTCTGTACTCGCATTCGAAGCACCCGAACCATTAAATCAGGTAGCAGATATTGTGGAACATGAACTGGAATGACAACATCGACCCATTCGACAACCAACCATCACCTAGCACTGGACCATTGTCTGTACTACTCGGACCATAAACAACAAACGACAAAATACCAAACGGCCCTTTTCAGGGCCACTTGAGGAGTTCTAAAGAGTTGAATTCAAGATTTTCATACACAATATTAACGCTCCTAAAACACCTAAAGACTAATATTATATGCTCTTCTTCCATGGAACAGAATCAACAACAACGACCACCCATTCGACTGTCTACCAAATCATCATCTGGTACTCGACAATTACCGGTACTCGACAATCTACTCGGATCACTCCAGGAACAGCGAATAACTGAATACCAAACGGCCCTTTTTAGGGCCACTTCAAAAGTTATAAAGAGTTGACTATATTAATTTTCGTGGAAAACTAAAACTAATAACAGATGGTTTGATGAGTCTTTAGACTGAACAAAATATAGTAGATATTTATTAATTCTATTACAATTCCTCCACATCAACAAGCAGTCCTACGTCGACTTTGCAGATATGTCACTGACATATCTCACCTTTTCGTTTTTCGGTCAAGAAACCCACTACATTAGCCTCAAGTACGGCGACCTCCCAAGGACTATGCTGTTCATCAAAAGGCATATCATTGCCCACATATAAGCGAGAAGGTGGGTCAGCGATATTCTCGCGGCCTCGTGGCGAACTCCACGTCGTAGCTGTATGGGCTAAGGCGCAGTGCTCCATCCGTCAGCTCTCGTTAGAGCTCTCTTGAGTTTTCACGTGAACGGTTCAATATGAACGTGACACCCTGTGCGTCAGTTCGAAGTGTGAAGTGGCGTCCTAAGAGAAAGAAAGAAAAATGTTCCACCGCCCACACGCTGATTTTGCGCGTACCGTTTTTCAGTTTCTGTGAGTGATTTCGATGCGAAACTTATGATGCGAGGATGTCTTGTTGACTCTCCTGCACTCAAGACAGCTCCTAGGGCGGTAGGAGATGCGTCCGTATACAAAATCGTTTTATCGTCGTCTGAAAAGTATCCTAGCGTTGATGCACAACTGGTAATACGATCTTTAACGGTTTCGAAAGCTTTAAGTTGCTCGGGTCCCCAGAACCAGTTTTTAGCAGTAGTTGCAGTCCATAATGCGTTTGTGATATTTGCAAAACCTTTGATGTGGGGACTGACGAATGATGCTAGTCCTAAGAAGCTCTTCAGCTCGGAGATGCTGTTAGGAGGTCTGAATCTTCTGATCGCTTTTACTTTCGCTTCGTCAACGTGAAATCCAGTGTCGTCTAACACATGGCCCAGGAACGTGATGGAGCTTTTTGTCGAATTCGCACTTTTCGTCATTGAGGGTTAGAGTTGTGGGTTCGAAGGATTCTCAAAACATGGCACGTTGTCGCTCTGACCATCACTAATGTGTCGGCGAATATTAGAATATCATCGATGTAGACGATGATGTTATCAATCCCTTCCAACAGGCGGCTCATCTCCCGCTGAAAAATTTCGGGGGCGCAATTTACACCAAACATAAGACGCGTAAAGCGATACATACCATTCTTTGTCAGGAAAGTCGTAAGATCGCGTGATTCCTTACAGAGTTCTAGATGGTAGTAGGCATTACTTAGATCTCAGTTTTGTAAAAACTTCGCCCCGTGAAGCTTTACCTTTAGTCTCATCGATTAATGGCATACGAAAGTATTCACGCTTTATAGCTTTATTTGCGTGCGCGCTGTTCACCACAAGTCGGAAATCGTTTTTGCCCTTTGGTACCGCCGACATGCCGCTTATCCACTCGGGGCTTTTACGACGCGCTCGATGATGCCACGCGCCTCCATGTCTCTAGGCGGATTCGCCGCTTCCGCGATAGGCCGCCGGAACATTATAGTGACGCATTTTTCAGGGGGAATAGATGGGTCTATGTTAAATCTAATGCGTACTCCTGGCATCTTAGGAAATACTTCTGTACCAGCTGATCCTTCGCAGTTATTGACTGAAAGACCCACTTCCAAAAGACGCAGTTCACCTGCTGTGCTTCGCCCAAGTATTGACCGTTGACCTTTGTCCACAACAAGAAATTCCGCTGTCACGATTGGTTTCTGATGCTTCTACCACTTCTACTCTCTGCTCTAAATGCACAACTTACGGCCATAGGGGTTGTTGTTGCGTATGCCACCAGTCCCTTGGTTGTCGAATGATCGATTGGTATCAGTTTAGCCCTCGTGGCAATGGAATTCTTCTCCAGAAGTTTCCAATCATCGAAAAGTAGTTATAAACATTCGATGCGTTATTACGCATAAACTACTGTATATATTTTTTAGCGTGTAAGCGCCATTTGCTTTGTTTACATGTCAAAAATGATTATTCGGTTCATTCATTGCCGTTGATAAAGTTGTATTCAAAATGTCGCGAATTGAATTTGAGACTAAAAGAAAATTCTGCACACTTGGTGCACCGAAAGGGTGTTACTTACAACCAGATTGCGAAAATAGTAAATGTTCACCCGGCAAGTGTAAAACGCATCATCGAAAAGTTTGGTAAGGAGTGCTCCCACAAGGATTTACCAGAAGTGGCTGGAAACCCGGCTCCAGTAACCCCGATTTGGACCAAAAAGCTGTGGATTATATTCAGCGGAACAAATCTGCCTCTACTCGCGATCTAGCCAAGAAGTTCAGGACCAGCATCAGAATGATTCAACGAATCAAGCGCAGGAATGACTTGAAGACGTACAAAAAGCAGAAAGTGCCCAAACAAACTCCGGAACAAAAAGTCTCGTGCAAAACCAGGGCTCGAAAGCTGCACAGCTGCATTTTGGACAATGTCGACCAGTGCATTTTGATGGAGGACGAAACATACGTTAAAGAAGATTCAAAGAACGCTACCGGGGCCGCAGTTGTATACTAAATCTGTTGGGGAACGTGTGCCAACCGCAGATACGACTGTTGCGATGGAGAAATTCGGTCAGAAAGGTGCTCATTTGGCAAGCTATTTGCACGTGGCTTACGTTCTTCAATTTTCATACAAAAAGAAGCTCATAAATGCTGAGATTTATCAAAAGGAATGTTTGAAGAACAGGTTGCTACCATTGTATGGAGAAGCACCAGTCCCTCCTCTCTTCTGCAGCCAGATTTGGCATCAGCACATTACGCCAAATCCACTCTACAGTGGCTGACGGAGAACAACATCAAGTTCGTAGAAAAAGACATCAACCCACCAAACTGTCCCCAGTTGCGACCGATCGAACGCTATTGGGCAATAGTCAAGCGTATATTTAAGAAGGATGGTACAGTGTCCCAAAACATGACCGATTTTAAGAAAAATTGGGCAGCGGCATCCAGGAAGTGCACAAAGGTCACTGTGCAGAATTTGATGGCAGGTGTCAAATCAAAGGTACGGGCATTCTACAGAAATGAACATGATGACTAGTTTTTCCGTTTGGATCTTTTGTAAACATGTTAAGCTATAATAAACTGAAATAGTATGTTAATTTTAACCATGTTTTCATGCCTATTTTATTATTTGGAAGTTTATAACTACTTTTCGATACACTCCTTACCATCAACATTACCGGCCTTCTAGATTGGTGTGAGGTTTTCCGTCTCTACGGTCTCGTTAGCAGCCACTTCCAATTCCTCTGAATAAGTGGAATCTCCATCATTCAGAGTCTCAATATCACTATTGTATGAGTCATCAGCAACGCTTGGAGCTAGCACATATTTTCCTCCGTTCGGCATTATGTTTAATCTGATGAAATACAAATAAACAAAAAAAACGAAAAGAAGTGGTCAAGCTTATAGGGTTGAGACTTTAAGTTAATTACACTGTAGGTGTATTTTATCAAATTGGAAATTGAAATAATTCTGTACTGCTTATAACTTTCAAAAAAAAAATCGATATATCGGCAACTTTTATCAAAAGCAGCCAGCATTTCCCTCATTCCTTTTGTGAGGTTTTAATTTTAAATTTTTTGCAAATTTGATTTCGATAAAAAAGCAAACATGATCTGTTTTGTATGCACAGCGTGCTTTGTGCCTCTTCCAACCTAAAAAATACATGTTCAAATGCCTTCCAGGCGCACATTTTAGGGGGGCTCCTAACCAAATAGCAGCGGTCTTCTAGATGCGCCTTGTGGGCCTAACTTACCACAAACCATAATCCGGCGGTCTTCCAGACGCGCCTTACGGAACACCGTAAACCTGTAAGAACATCACATGTTCTTTTTTTGAGCATATACATATATCTTTCACATTTTCTCAGTTTTATCACTAGCTCACCAAATGGTTTTCAAATCGTTTTTGTGATGCGCCTAACCTCAAACATATTCCAGCGGTCTTCTAGACGCGCCTTGTGGTCCCTCCTTACCACAAACCATAATCCGGTGATCTTCCAGACGCGCCTTACGGAACACCGTAAACCTGCAAAAATTTCACATTTCCTTTTCGGGCATATACATGTGTCATTTACACTTTATCAATTTTTATTTTTGCACCAGCTCACCAAACGATCTTTCAACCGTTTTTTTGTGGTGCTCCTAACCGCAAAGATATTCCAGCGGTCCTCTAGACGCGCCTTGCGATTTTTTCAATCGCAAACCAAAACCCAAATGCCAGTTCCAGCATATTACTTTATAAATTTTCAGGCAATTCATAATAATGGCCTGGCAGGATCGCCAATGTGGAGCTTTGGCTTCCACGAGCTACCAAAACACTTAGAACTGGTGGGTACCTACCGACGCGTCCGTTCGAGTCGATCGTCAGAGAAGTGAGGGGACGAGCCGAGTTGGTTGCTGGCCTACTTCGATGCTTTCGGGAGCTTGTGGCAGAGGGTGGCTGTCACATGCTGCGGGTTACAGCCCATGGGGCAGTGAGCGACTAACATCTCTAATCGAGGTATATCAATACCGCACAACTACCTTCTTGTAAGTCGATAGTCTGGCTCGTTTTTTGGCTCGATGCACGGTTGTAGACGATACACCCAGCTTATTTGCGGCATCTCGGAGAGATAGGTTAGGGTTTCGCTTGAAACTACCGGCAACTCTCTTTGTCGTCTCAGCGGCTTCCGGTTTTCGATTTCCCCCCGATCCAGACTTCCTGGCTGTCGACAAACGTTCCCCAAAGACTTTAATTACATTTGTAACGGTTTATTTGGCAGCTTTTAGCGATTTTGCTAACTTTGCGTGCGAGTAGCTCGGATTTTCGCGATGCGCGAGCAAAATTTTGATACGCTGCTCTTCTTTCTTGGACGGCATTTTGACAACTGAAGAGTGAATTCCAAAATCAAAATAGGAGCAACATTCTACACACACACACCTTCAAAATGAGGGGTGTTCAGGTTTTTAAAATGCAAAATTGAAAGAAATACGTCAAGTTGATATTGACCAAATTTTGACCGTATCGCCCTTTAATTGAAATTTGATTGCAAACAATTTGTAAGTTTTTTGATCAAATGGTGTATAAATGAAGCATATCATTTTTATTTTTACTTCGAAAAATAATCATAAGAAAATGTTATCTGCTTCAAGGTTATAGGGAGGGTGATCCCAGGTAGTGTACACTTAAAATAAAGCAATAATTTGTATTATTAAAATTGGCACTTAAATCAGTCAATTCTTGCTTCGAATTGATTTTCATTTGCCGCTCATAATTTTTAACACCCATCACTTAATACACAGGTTCGTTTCCAATGACACTGATATGTACCGCATATAATTTTCAATGGGGCGAGAAATGTCATTCAAGTGTGTTTTCACTTTGCCCTATTCTATCAATCTTCGCCCTTAAAACGAAATAAATAACCGTGTGCGAAAAACAATCAGCTGCTTTGTCGTTCTAGAAGAAAAAAGGAATTGCAAAATGAAGTAGCAAAGTGAAGTTTACCGTGTGGTGTTTGAGGTACTTGGTTTGCCAGCGGAAGTCACTGATTTTTTTGAAGGTAATTAATTACTATATATGTTCTTCTTTGCCATGTTAACTGTGTTTATTTTGAATATTACAGATCTGCCGAGCATTTTTTCAATTCTGGCAGAAGAGCTGCTGAACTTCAAAAAGTTGAGATAGTGATTGCCTGGAAACTATCTTTAACAAACTATACGACTGGCGGTCGAAAGAGGTTGAGAAAACTATTCTCGTAGATTTGAATGTCTCTCTTGAATTCCTGGAATGCTGGCAAGATAAGTTCTATGAAATTTCTTTATATTTATAAGGTGCATGGTTTATTGAGTGTAGATGTGTTACTGCTGTGTAGCATAAGGTATTTTTAAATTAACCACCCACACTTGTGAGTGGCTCCAACGGCATCCTTACTGTTGGTTTAAATCGGTCCTCAAACTCGATGTTTTAATATATTTTTGTTTTCTGCTTTAATAAACCATTCACACTTGTAAGCGGCCCCATAGCATCCTTACTGTTGGTTTAAATTGGCGCCAAAATTTGAATAACTTTAATGTGCATCTCTGTACAGAGAATAAATCGGAAACATAGTTGAATATCCTATTCGCTGCTGACGTCAATTGAATTCAGCACACCGTTTACCAAAGCGAATCGCGCTGCAAATCCAACCATTTTATTCAACATCCCACTGATTTCTCGTGGAAGTGCAGAGGTGTTCTCGGCTTCCAATAAAGCGAGTATCACGTCAACTTATTCCTACCCATTCCCTACTTGATCTGCATTCGGGCAAGGCCGGCGCCGGTATTGCCTTAGTTTGGGAGCACAAGTTTTTACACGTTGAGAACGTATGCTAGTCCCAAGCATCATCTTTTGGTTCTTTGTGTAATAACAGCTGACCTTTCAATAACGGAATAGCAACCTTGGGTTGCCAATCATGCTCATGCTCGTGCTCAAATGGTGTATGAATGAGGTTGAACGTGGCTGAGTAGCTCAGTGGCTACCCGAACTGCTTACTGAGCAGATGGTCGGGAGTTCAATCTCAGGCTCGTCCCCTTCCTTTCCATTTGTCACGTGCCACTTTCTATCACCACTAGATATAAAATAAAAAGCAGTCTATAGCGCTTTCATTGATCGCATCACTTACTACAGTGAATCGATGAACTAAATATAACCTGCCTCACTAACATTAACACGCTCTCTAACCAATTGTCCAAACTAATTATCCTCCAAATTGTCAAACTAATTATCCTTCCCCCCTCCTCGAAGACCGTGAGGACGTGGCCGGCACTTATCTATAAATATAATGAACTAGTGAACTTGTTCATTGAAGATATAAAGCTACTCCCAAGCTCCATCTATGTGATTCTCTGTGCAATTATACTAGTTCTGTTCAGTAACGGAACAGCAACTATAGTTTAAATCCTTTATAAAGCCCGATTCAAAGTAAGTTTGGACGCATTCAAGTGATCATAACTCTAGAATTAAATAACATAGTCAGTTGATCAAAACTATTCAACATCGCTCTGGAAATTGTAATGCGACGAGCCGGGCTCAACAGCCGGGGTACGATTTTCACGAAATCTGGTCAATTTGTGTGCTTTACGGACGACATGGACATTATCGCAAGAACATTTGGAACGGTGGCAGAGCTGTAGACCCGCCTGAAACGCGAACCAGCAAAGGTCGGACTGGTGGTGAATGCGTCGAAAACAAAGTACATGCTGGTAGGCGGAACCAACACGACCGGATCTGCCTAGGAAGTAATGCCACGATATACGGGGATACCTTTGAGGTGGTGGAGGAATTTGTCTACCTCGGATCCTTACTGACGGCTGACAACAATACGAGCCGTGAAATTCGAAGGCGCATCATCTGTAGAAGTAGTGCCTACTACGGGCTCTAGAAGAAACTGCGGTCTAAAAAGATTCACCCCCACACCAAATGCACCATGTACAAAACGCTCATAAGACCGGTGGTCCTCTACGGACACGAGGCATGGACTATGCTCGAGGAGGGCCTGCGAGCACTCGGAGTTTTCGAGCGACGCGTGCTAAGGACGATCTTCGGCGGTGTGCAAGAGAACGGTGTGTGGCGGCGTAGGATGAACCACGAGCTCGCTGCACTCTACGGCGAACCCAGCATCCAGAAGGTGGCCAAAGCCGGAAGGATACGGTGCGCAGGGCATGTTGCAAGAATGCCGTACAACGACCCTGCAAAGTTGGTGTTCGCTACTGATCCGGTGGGCACACGAAGGCGTGGAGCGCAGAGAGCACGATGGGCGAACCAGGTGGAGCGTGATCTGGCGAGCATTGGGCGCGACCGAGGTTGGAGAGCGGCCGCCGCAAATCGAGTATTGTGGCGTACTATTGTTGATTATTGACTGGATTTGACTAACCGTGAGCATGTACTATTTTGTTTTTTGGTTGATTTTTATCGGTTCATCTCACCGATAAAAACCAACCAAAAAACAAAATAGTATTGTTGATTATGTCTTATCCTAAATGTGATGTTGAACAAATAAATGTAATGTGGTTGATCAAAACGTCAAAAAAATGGTATTTATTCAGCTTACGACCGATTTATAACACGTTATTACATTCCACCGTTTCGAACGAACTGTCGCACTTTGGTTGTGATCGATGCCATCATGATCTGCACAGTCGCTGGTGACACTGTACCGGCGACGTTATACCACTTTAAACGCATTTGTTGTGCATTTGCCACTTCTTTACTGCATCCTCGAGGTTATCACTTGACAATTGCCCAATATTTTTCGATCGGTCTGAGCTCAGGGCAATTTGGAGGATTAATCTCTTTGGCGACGAAATTAACATTGTTTGCAGCATACCATTCTGGTACCTCATTAGAGTAGTGGCAGCTGCTTATATCCGGTCAATACATAACGTTGGTCTTGTTTTGCCGAATGATGGGTAAAATCTGCTTTTTAGACACACGTTAATGAAACCTTCGACGTAATAGTGTAAGATGTGATGAAAACCTTGTTTTTAAGACTACAACTGCAGATTCCTTGCCAAATCATTAGTTTCCGAGCAAACAGTGAAATGAAATTTATACCTGGACGGGACATCCCCACGACCAGTTGCCGCATAAAATTTTAGTCCGGGGATTTGTTTATAATCTATTCTGACATATGTTTCGTCATCCATTAAAATACAGCCATCAAATTTCATCAAAACTCGTTCGTATAGTAATCGTGCTCGTTTTTTGGCCACTAAATTTTGTTTCAGGAAGCGATTCGGATGTTTACTGGCACAAAAACTTATATCCTTCTATTGAAAGCATGTTACGTACGGTAGAAAAATTGGAATCGTATTTCTTTGTCAAATCACGTAGAGTGACACCTGGGTTGCCTTTCACGTACCTGAACACCTTTGTCCATAGTGCCACTTTTTATGAAAGATGCGCTGTGCTCTATACACTCAGAGTATCCTTATAACGTTTGATTGACACACCCCCAACCCAACACAAAACCGTCAACATTGGGTGCAGCAACTTGATTGTGACTTGTTTGAGTCACATTCAAGTTATTTCAACCGATTTGCTACCAGTGTGCTGCTAGTGCCGTTGACTTTGGGAATTTTAACACTTGGTTTTTTTTTAGGCAGACCACGAAAGATTCTCTAGATGTTTGTGCATAATTAATTTTCTTTCCTCAAGTTCCATGATCTGTAATTTGGAGATGCTTAAATCAATCGAGAAAAACTTTTCATCAATTTCTCTGTCAATGAAACATCAACGTTTTTTGTTCCAACCACCAGGGACACGGTAGTGTATTAAACCGTGCGTCCAGATTAACTTTGAATCGAGCTTTACGAAACGCATGGTTTAGAAAAATGGTTTAGGAATGAAGTCCTCCTGATCAGTCGAAGAAGATATATTAACGTTCAAAAACATTTTTGCTTGGCGGAACACTCTAATTCTTCAAAACTTTGAAATGAAACCCTGTATTGAAAAGAGAAATGTAGTTCTACGTTCAATTGTTTTCCGTTGTCATAACCGGATCCTCCGCAATTCCAAAACTAGATATGATTGTTCTGATTTGGGTGATACGGACCTCTTGATTGAAATCTTCAAACAAAAAATTGGCATGATAACGTTTAGTCCAGAACCGAAATCCCTTGTTGACACAAGCTTCTATTCCATTCGTCTGTTATTTTCGTATTTCGTAGAAATATGTATGCTTACAATTCAAACAATGATTAATTTAACTCCGTTTCAAGCAATGAATCGTAATTTTTTTTCCTTAGTAAATAAAGAATTTAAATCATATTCTTGAGGTTTTTTTATTTTCATTGAGAATATTTACAACACATGTATTTATGAGATAAACGGTACCATGATCTGAAGCATCACTCTTCCAGGCGACTAACCAACTCGTACCATCCTTCTTTTCATGATTATTGCTTACCATTGAATAACCCTCTTCTTTAGATTCCTTATACGCATACGCCTGTCTATGAAAAGGCAATAATCTTCTCACTTCCATTAGATAATCAAATTGAAATATTCCAACCACACATTCATCGACGGAAATTGCTATAAATTTCATGACTAGCAAGTTAAAGCTTACTAGGGACGGCTAGGCATGGAACCCTTTGGAAATCGTTTTTCTGCTTATGAGCGAGCTGTTCCCTGGAGCAGAATTAAGCAACCAGTTGGATAAAATTGCAAACACACTCTAGAATCTTCGAAATGTACACCATAGCACGATTCAATTTAGGGCTTAGCCAAGTGACGAGGAAATAACGTAGGAGAGCAGTGGGTAAGACGGACATCTCAATCAGCAATGACAGTTGAAGAAATTATTGAAACAGTATTTTACTACTTGGCTTCTTCGTAAAGGGATGGTTTCCATAATCGAGGTCGAATTAGAGGTAAATTAATGAAAATTAGGATGAGCCATTGCTCTGAGCCATGTTATATGTTTTATAAATGTTATACAACTATGAAGTCCTCATATTTATTTTTTAAATTCCATGACTGTAAGCAACGAGTGTCCGCATTTACCACCTTTCCCCTATCACTTTATAACCTAACATTCCCAGAAAGTAGTCTAAGGCGTAGCTGATTCTAGCTTTGAACTTTGTGAAGCATTTCCCATTCATGGTTGATTACACCTTGGGTGTAATCCAGGCTGTGAGTCAGTATTCTGTACACAATTCGTGGCCCATAGTTGCAGGATGTTGTGTTTAACCATTGCATCCGGGGCTTAGAGAATGGAATTACTTGTCTTCGGTTTTGGTTAGAGCGGAATGCATTTTGGTTTCTCTAGCTTAGCTGGCTGGAAGAATTTTGCTGACTGTTGTGCGCATTTAATTCTTTCAAATCAACCAAACAAACTTTCGTTCCGTGGCAAGCATGGGGCAATACAATGTTTTTCACCACATCGGATTTCCATCGACTAATATCATGTGAATTATAGAATTTACGAAGTTGTAATAAATCTCAATATTTATTCCAATGGAGGAAGCTGCACAAATGCGAATTGGAAGGACAACATGCAGTTTGAAGTTAAAGTACTCCAACTGCTGAAATAAAGACTTGTGCTTCATTCAAATAACATATCTATTTATTCTACGCAACAACCAAAATTTAACTTCCTTTTGATTGGGGAATTAAAGTTTTCAGTTAGAGGCGTTTACAAACATTCATGATTACATCACCGTGGTTCAAATAAAACAACCTTCTGAATTAAAATACATATATGATATAGCCTGAAACATAAAGATTAGCAACTATTTAGAAAAATTCCTACCATCCTGTTGGTGCTCTGGTCTGGAATAGGAACTGTTCAGGAAGGAAAATTTCTCTCCTCTTTGAGCTGGGCTGGTAACGCCCCCTACCATAATGGGGCAGTAAGGAAATAGGTCACCTCACTATCACGAGATGGAAAGAAAAATCATCTGCTGTTGGAAGAAGTAATGGTGATTTGTGCCAATTTTCTGTCCCGGGGATGTCTCGCTGCTCTTTCCGTCAGTTTGACAGCCCAGCAAGTTACAAGGCCTGTTAAGTCGACAGGTGAGGCCATTTTAGCATTCGGTTTTCGCCCTGGCAGTGTTGTCAGAACCAACCACAATACATGCAATTGCATCATTGTTCTTAACTATACATTGCAATAGTTTACAGGAAAATATACCTCATAAGATGTTTTCAACAACTTATGCCGGTCAAAACGAAGTACTATTAATGGTCATATGTCTGATGAATTCGATTTGTGCTGGTATATCGAATAGCATTATCTTGTTTTTCAATGAATCATGATGATTTAATGGTTGGTTGGTTATCATTAGGCTTTGTGCACAAATTACGTAACGCAAAATAACGGGATTTTGGACCCCCTCCCTCCCCTATGTAACAATAAGTAACGCGTGACCAGGCTCTCCCCTATAATTACGTAACGCTCTCGACCTCCCCCTCCCCTATTTCTCAATTGTGATAAAATTATTACAAACACTGTTATTGTTGTTGTTTTTATGTGTAATTCTAATATACTTGAAATTAGTAAAGAATTATTTAAAGTATCTCAAAAAAAGTGTTATTCATATCACTTAAATCAACAGTATTTTATGCAATGCATAATATTGACCTATTGCCATTATTATAATCTAATTATTATTAATTATATTTTTTAAATGGGTACTATTCAGAGTTTACCTTTTGAACCGGGCAGTGCATGAATAAGGGCGCGCTCTGACGGCAGAAACATAGAACAACAGAGGCAGCAAAAAGTTCATTTGATGTACACGCAATTCTGTAGCTACTCATTTTTGAGTCAAAAATCACTCAGCCTGGCCAAAACTGAACTTACCCAGAAATGGGTAAACATATATTTACTCAGGTTTGAGTAAATGAACCTGAGGACGAAATTTCACTCAGACTTTAACATCTGTCAAATGGGTAATTTTTACTCATTTTGATGAAATGGAATATGGCAGTGTGCGTGAGTGTCTCGATTAGTATTACTTTGATGAATTTAAAAAAAAATGCCTCAAACAGTTCTGAATTTATTCAACATAAACTTATGTAAACGAAGTAAACCAAGGATTTGTTCAGTTTTAATTGTTTCTCTCAAACTTCATTCGCACACTTTCGGGAACTTTTTGATATTGTTAGATATATCAAAACACAAATATAGTTATAAAACATTCAGCTTGCTGATGACTTTTTATCCGAAAGCTTGACAATTGAAGAGTTACAAGAGTACAGGTCTAACGTATTCAAAATAAGATGTAACGAGGTTACAAAGATAACATAAATTTTATATTTAAAAAAACAATGAGAAAAACAAAATTAATTTCATAAATATTTCTTCCGTGCAAGCACCCAGCGTACCAGGTCTCTGATCCCTCTAATATGCGATTTCACAGTAGAGGCTTAACCGATAATCTTTAAGACATGCGTTGGAAAACGGATATACACGAGAAACAACGAATAAGAACGATCTCGGGAATTGTCGAGGTATACGGGGAAAAAGCCCATGAGTTTTGCCACTAGCGATCTCTCAAACCCAGACCGTAGACTCGTCAAGATCAGAAAGTCTAAGACTTGACGTACGGCAGAAGAAAAAAAATAGTGCAACCGTGTGAAAGACACTTATAGAGTGTTTGTAAAGCTATAATTATTGTACAGTGAGAGTTATCAGGAAGTTATTGTAGAAAAAGTAAGCTAAAATGGATTATATGTGTAACACCAATTGAGAAAAGATTTTAAAAATTATTCTAGGGCTAGAAAACTGAAAAAAATATTGTGTAAAATAATCGTACAAAATTGTACCTCGTGTGTACGGTTGGCAGGTAACTTTAACCTTAAAATGTGACCTAAAAAAACAGAATTCTAACGTTAAAACACATTCGAAGTTTTTCCTTCGAATGAAGGTGCACCCCTAGGACACGGCGGAGTCCGTTCGAAAAGGCAGCGATACATATCGTGCGACACTTTCGGCCGGTAAGGCATAAAACATAGCAGCACCGTTAGTGTGTATGCTCCTGCACTCGACTTGACGGGTATCATCGATCACGTCAGCATCGAAACCGTCCACGTCGATACGTCATCATCACCGCCATTACAATTCTTGAATTACACCCGCGTGGTTGTACCTAGTGTCCAACAGGTGGCCACCAAAGCGTCACCGTGTCGTTCGCCACTCGAGTTGAGCACAACTATTCGAGTTGAATTTCAAATCGTCCCACGTGTGAATTCGTCGACTAGTAGAAGGAGATCACGGTCACTATATGATGTCACAGGATGGAGATCCGCAAGAGAAAAGAGAAAAAGAACAAGTAAGACCCAACCAAAAATGTATACACATACTAACCCTAGACTAAAAATGCGAAAACAGTGAAGATTATTAGAATCGATAGATGTCTGTATTACCAGAAGGGTATTAATAAAAACCAGAATCCGGATGACGTTAGTGAGCATTCTTTGGTAGTTCTTTAGTTTGGTGGAGAGAGTTCGTTTGTTGTAAATTTTCGGTTTATTTTTTCGGGACGCGTAGAATAGGCTCTGGGTGGACAAACCTTCAAAGGAAAACTACCCACCCTGTAAGTTGTTCATTTTTATAGGTCCATTGTTCGTTGGAGTTAGTGCGTTGAGAGTTTCGGCCGTGAGTAAAAGGTTACGATTAAGGACTCGCCCTGAGGTCTCGCAGCCGGGTACGGGATTCTTTGTTAAGTCAACGTGCGCCTTCGCGGCAAGGTCAAACTTGCCTGGCGCTTAAGCGGAGGTTGTATTTATCCGAGATTAGATCCTTCTCATACCCCGTTACAAAGAGTCACTTTTATGTGATGCTTATAAATTTGTCCGTCGTCAATAACGAACTTCTGGCAGCCCGAAATACGGCACTCAATGCCTGAAATATTAAACAAATATTCTGACGTGAAATATTATAAAAAGAACATGAAAAAACTTACCAACTAGCTGCTGAAAGGCATCTCCGTTGCTGCTACATTTAATTTATTTATCTGTTAATTCTTTTGAGGTCACTGCGAAAAAATAAACTGTTTCCAGTTGTGCTCCATTTTGAACTTTATGAAAATTTCTATCATAATAATTTACCCAAATCTGGGTAGATTCCACTCACCCGAGAAAAAACAGTTTACTTATTTTTTGACAGCTCCATAGTGCTCGCAAAAATGAGTGCAATCTACTGAGTCACTGGGTAGTCCAAAAATAGCGTGTAGGCTACACGCAATACTTTTTTTTTTTTTCAATTCAACCGGTTTGGTTGAATCAATGCAAAGGGTGCATTGTTTCCAAAAAGCTTATTTTTTATTCAACAATAAATGCATTATGTTTTCAATAGAAACCTCCTTTGCAGCGCTTTTAGAAACAAAACAAAATTGTTGTCGTTTCGAAAATTAAATGGGTGTTATTTTAATAAATAAATATTATGGGTAAGCCGTGAGTCAACAATAAAATTTGTTAAATCTATACAGAACAATATATTTCTCAGCGTGTAGATGTACGATCTATGAAAAATTGCGCCAATTGATGATGGAAATCGACACAACATACCTTTCGTTTAGTAGTCACATATAAATAATACACTGAAAATTAATTTTCGTTTATATTACGATCGAGGGTAGGACTAACAAATCTATTCGTTGTTTTTTTCAACGAAACTGATTTGTACTTTCTACAAAGCTTCCTTCGTATCAAAAGCCACTCGCACAAAGCATTTGTTGACACAAAAAGAACATTCGTTCATTCTACGAAAACAATACAAATAGCTACGAGTAACTTGTTACCAATTAAATAGAAACGGCTCTTGAGTGGTTGCATGAACGACTGACAGTTCTACTTTATAGGCTCAAAATATATTTGAAAAACCCGCATTAATCCACCGATGGTGAGACTGAACCCTTCTTACACTTCACCAGAATTACGAACTCAAATATGGCCAATATGGTACTGGATACATATTTTCATCAGAAATTCCAAGAAGATCCAGGAATATTCAAACATTTAGTTTATAAAATGAACTATTTGTCAATCCTGAACATATTGTTTATCGAAGTGATTAAAATATTGACATTAATAGTGTTTAACGACCTATTATATAAAAGAATAATTTACACAAATAATAGAAATTTCGTATATTTAGTCCACAGAATGAATTTTGATTATCAATACGGAATCAAGATGCTTAATGAATACTTAATACTTAATCGTCAAAATTGTGTAGTTATAGTAAATGGAAACTTTGTGTAATTTTCGAATATACTCGTTGCAATTCAAAACCTTTCGAGCCAATCGATCCTGAATTCTATAGAGTCGCTTAGTGTGGCTAGTCCGCTGTATGTGCTATACAATGCCCCACATTTGACACAATAGAATGCAAGCGGCATCGATGGGTGTGAGTGGTACTGTTTGGTTTTGAACTGCAACGAGTATATTTTCATCTCACAATTCGTTGCTCTCGTTCTCTCATGTATTGTTTTGGTCATATCTCCATGAAGGATTATCCAATCATAATGAAATTTTGATCAGGACTTTGGAGATTTTATAGCTTTGATTTGGCACCAACAAAACTAAAATCGGTACACAAATAGCTCAGTATGTAATCGGAGACTAAACTGTTTGATTACTATTATAATAGGCCTGTATGTTGTAGCTTCCATTTGCCGTCAACAGAACTGAAATCGGTTCATAGATGGCTGAGAAACCAATGTGACATTATTTGTAACGCACACACACGCACACACACACACACATACACACACACACACGCTCACACACACACACACACACACACACACACACACACACACACACACACACACACACACACACACACACACACACACACACACAAACACAAACACACACACACACTCACACACACACACACACACACACACCTCACACACACACACACAGACACACACACAGACATGTGCTCAGTTCGTCGAGCTGAGTCGAATGGTATATGAAACTCGGCCCTGTGGGCCTCGGATAAAAAGTCGAGTTTTCAAGCGATCTTAATACCCTTCTATTGATGTAAGAGGGGTAAAAATGGCAACCACGAGGAGTTATTCTGCTCTTCACGAAATTAATGTTGTGCATTGTTCAAAAAAGGTGTAATGATAGCGTTTTATTAGAAGACAAGCAATATGAATGTTTCATATAATTTACGAGACATTTGTTCTATGTGCATAATCCATGTTTACGAAACGAGTGAAAGCTAATTTACGAAAATTGATTTTCAGTGTGCGTGTCCATTTATCAAAGCTTTAGAATTTGATCGGAAATCAAGAGATAGGCTAAATTAATTTTTGGCCACTCCCATGAGAAACATATGCGTGCAGTGTACCAGTTATGGCAAGCGTCATTAATAATACAAAAACAAAGTTTTGGCTCAGTTTCGAAAGTTTTATAAATTAACCCTTTTCTACTTGATGTAGAAGGAGAGTAGACAGTAATGTTTGCTAGAATGAAAGATATGAAGAGAAAGTGTTGAAAGTCCCGTCAGTGTACGGTAGGTAGGAAATAAAATAGATGTTTTGAAAATTGAGCGAAAGGGCATGGGTAAAGTAATCTTCGAACCAAGGACGTTACTATTGCCTAACATCCCACTGCGGGGTAGGTCAAGGCATGGATGAATCCGCCACCTCAACAGGCTTTTCTACTTGCTTCATGCTACTTCACTTGGCACACAGGAAATTTAATTGATGCAAATTGATTATTCACGTTTAATTTTTTTTTCAAATTGGTTATTTTGTTACGTAAAGATTTTTAAACCCCCCCTCCCCCATATATCACAATGAGTAACGGTCGCTCAACCCCCTACCCCCCCCCCCCTTCATGCGTACGTAACTTGTGCAAAAAGCCTTATAGCTATGACCAGGAATCGAGGAAGTTTGTTTTCAATTTAATCATTTGGTTAAATACAAAGTTATCGAAGTTGTTGTAGGTTCTTGCTTGTCCTTTCGATTCTTTGAACTAGGCTTTGAATAGCATACACCTATGATTAACTATTGGGCCTTCTCTGGACTTTCAACCTCACAGTATCCTTTCCCAATATCAACACCGTCCTTAATTCAAAACCACCAAATCCAAAAGCCAAAAATAAGTCTTTTTCAGGGCCACCACAGCTTTTAAATAGTTAATTTTTATGATGCTTCGCATCTTAAAACAACAATATGTAACAACACTTGAAAATAGTTTTATTTTAAATCACTGGAAGATAGGCTTATAACCACTTTCACCAAAAGAAATCAATTGGTGATATGATATATATGGTGTTGTTAAAAAAGTATATTAAATCAAAAAAATATTGCACTGTACAATTAAAATGGCTTACACTTAGTCGTAGTGCTACGTCATCATTTCTGTTGACGGGCACGTATCTACCCTGGATGTACGCAGCCATAATAGACGAGCTGTCAGGTATGGACTCGCCGTGGAACGATTCCGCCGATGCTGATGATCCCGGTGAAGCCGATGAACACAACAACCCGAAGATGACAATGAAGCCGATGATCATGATAGGGAATCAACAATATAGTACGAGAAAATCAATTAAAGCCAGATGTAGTTTACTGTAGCTCATTAGCGGTTATCGGAGGGCGAACCTCCATATAAATTTAATTGGTTGTAGTAGTTTCTTGTTAGTTAATAAACGTTGGATAGAAGGTCGTGTTTGAAATAAAGATCGGTGTAGTTATTGTGTAGTCAGTGTTGTGTTTCTTGTCCTGGAGAAATCAGGAGGATAAAGGAAGTGGACATAACTCAAGGATACCCCAACATAAATTGGTCCTTCGAACCGGATCCGACAAACCGGTGTTGGTTGGAACACGAACTAAGGCTGATTTGAAGTGGAATTCCTCCTTGTCCTATCCTAGTACTATTGTTATATGGTGTATCTATTGTGCCTAGAGAGAGTTCAACGAAACTCATCTGAAAGGATCGTCGCCATCGTTGGATATGGTGAATAAATAAACGGCCATCACGATCAACTGGACAGGACAGGCTATTGTCCATTGATCATCAGCAATACTACACCTTTGTAAAGCCTGCTTGGGTTTGGAGAACCGCCGTACAGCTTATAGTTTTGGAGCCTGGGCTAACCAGCATTGGATACAGCGTTAATTTTGGACAGCTAGGGAGCTAGGTAGACGGCCTTAGTGCTGTGCTACCACCGGTCAGGTGAGTTAGAACACGTATATGTCTCCCGAAGCTTAGTTCTCATTATTCAAGCAATGTTTGCGTATCAAATGGTATGCGAGCGAGCTGGGTTATCGTTATCCAAAACAAGTTTGGAAGAAATTGCATGAGCTTTACGACACCATTCAGGCCTGAGCTACGCCGAACAATCCTGTCTGTCAGGTAAATTTATATTAGATTTACGCCCAGTCGAAGCTGGATTTTGATTGAAGCTCCACAACAACACATTTTATATTTTTCGACGAGATTTGCCTGAAATTTCATTCAGAAGCAATCGCTATAGTCAATGGTTTCACGAACGAAGCTTTGAGGTATCTTTGGCACCATCTTTAGCTCTCCAGGTGAGACTATAAGTATAACAGGCCCCTCTTGATATTACATCGCTGTTTCTCCTCTGGTGCAATGGGTAACTTGTTCCAAAACAAATTACTTCTCTGAAAACGGTTGCGATTGTGTGCAGAACTTCTGGCTGTTGGTGTGACTTGTAGTTGCCTAGGTGAGCTTTGCAGTATATGTACAGCCGAAGTTTGCATATTTGAAAACTACATCCGCTGAACATATTTGAATACTACTACCCACTGTATTGATTTGAATTCTACCGTCATTGTAAGAAAAATATGCGTGAAGAGTTTCAGTTTCATTCTGATCCGCTTCGGAGGTAGCATTGCTGGCTCTCATAGGTGAGGTGAACAGTATATGTTCAGCCGAAGCAGGCTAACTTCATATTCTCCATCTACGTCCCTTTGCTTTCAAGAACTTCACTGCACTGCGAGACACTACGATGACACCGAAGACACTGAAGACACTTTCGGAAAGACTTAGGGGTCTTCGAACCATTTCTGAGGCATTTCTGAAGGAGCAAGCGGACTTCGAATCCAGTTTTTACGACGTCAAGGCGTTATTATTGGATAGTTAATCATGTTCGTCTCCCTCAAATAAAACTGCAGTGCTTCGATGGAAATGTAGATGAATGGTTGAGTTTCAGGAATATCTACATATCTCTGATTCACCACAAGACCGACCTCTCTCCTGTTGAAAAGTTCCATTACCTTAAGGTATGTTTGAGCGGAGAAGCAAAGGCCCTTCTTGATCCCCTGAAGATTATAGCGAATTATCAGATTGCGTGGGATACGTTATTCAAGCGTTATAACAACGGTAAACTTTTGATGAAAAGGCAAGTGCAGGCGTTGCTAAAACTTCCCTCTTTAGCAAAGGAATCGGTCAGTGAGTGACAGCGGTTAGTAGAAGGCTTTGATAGGGCTGTCCAGAATCTCGATCAAGTAGTTGACGCTGCTGAATGCAAGGATTTGTTGTTAGTAGAACTTCTGAGCGCTCGATTAGATTCTATACAGCCGAATTCAAATATTGGAATCTTCGTCCACTTGCGAAGAAGTGGAACCCTTCAATAACTATTCGCTAGAGGAAACACGTAGTGGGAAGCACTTTGAACTTGCAGTACGAAGGGAAGTCGATGGTCGGTACACCGTTGCCCTACCAAAAAACGACATAATGCGACAGCTCGGGGATTCAAAGGATATAGCAGAGAAACGTCTTCGTAGCGTAGAACGATGATTATCAAGGGATCAAAAACTACAAGGGCAATATAATGATTTCATGGCTGAATATCTGAAACATGGCCATATGCGTAAGGTAAACGAAACAAGCAAGGGAGCAGTCCCTAGAATATTCTTACCGCATCATCCTGTGTTAAAGGAATCAAGCACCACAACTAAGGTTAGGTTGGTTTTTGACGCATCTTGCAAAAAATCAACAGGCATCGCGCTAAACGATGCGCTATTGAAAGAGCCCGTTGTACAACAAGACCTAAGATCGATCATCCTTCGGAGCAGATTATGGTGGCTTAAGACGTGGAAACGATGTTTCGTCAAATTTGGATTCACTAACAAGACACACCTCTACAGTGTATTATTTTGTTTGGCGCAACTCATTGCGGTAACCTATGGTACAAAATCGGCACCCTTTTTAGCTACCCGTACGCTGAAACAGTTGGCCAAGGAAGAACGAGAGAACTTTCCTTCGACAGCGAAGTCCATCGATGACGACGTATTCATGGACGATGTGATCACTGGATCAGACGATGTGGAGTCCGCTATCGAAGTACGGTGTCAGCTCAACAATATGTTGCAAAGCGGAGGATTTCGACTAAGAAAATGAGCGTCTAATTGCTCAAGGGTTCTGAAAGACATTCCAGTGCAGGATATGGCTTTATCTTTTGTAGAAGAGATCAATTGGGATCATAATGCAGAAGTTATAACTTTGGGACTGACCTGGCTTCCTTAAGCAGATAGCTTTTAATTTCAATTTAACATTTCACCACTCGATATTGATCAAAAGTTCACGAAACGAAATGTGCTAAGCATCATATCTAAGCTCTTCGACCCTCTTGGGCTACTAGGCGCAACTATCGAGACCGCGAAGGTCTTTTGCAACGTTTATGGACTTATGGAAATTAAAGGGACCTAAAATTAGCATGGGACAGTCAACTACCGCACACGATGGGTGAGGAGTGGCGTACATTCCACGAGGCAAAGAATGCGTCCTTGGTTCGAGTACTATCCAAGCCCTTCGCTCAACTTTCAATTTTCACAACCTGCCGTACGCTGACGGAACTATCAACACTTTCTCTTCATATCTCCACGCACGGAGAATACAAACATAACAATTATAATGTATCAATAACTGTTTGAAAGTATATATTAAAAGCTCCAGCTACTCCTGTAAGTCTAGCTTTTGAAGCAATCCATATTTATTTCCGCTTTCTTTCCATTTAAACACGCTGTTGTTCAATTGTAGACAACTCGAAATCAGGTTAATCTTCGAGTGCGTGTGATTTACAGTTGCGAAAATTTAAGTATAATGGAATGGATCAATTTTTGAAACCTAGGATTAATTTGATTTTATGGAATGCATTGGGTGTATTGCACACATACTAAAATAGAAGTCTGAAAATTGATAGTCGAGAATAGTCAACAGTGCTGTGTACGATATTTTTCCTATCATTAAACTGTTAAGCAAGATTTTATCATTTGAAACATGATGAACAAAATGCTTGTTGAAACTTTGATTTTTCTTCCAACCCTCACAGTCCACAGGGACAAATACCTCCCTGCCCAATCAGTTTGCTTGTTGGTCAGCTCTGACCCACTAATCCACTTTTTCTTTCTTTCTAAACGGAAAGTTCAGCCGTAAACATTTTTCCGACGCATGCAACATTCTCTTCATCCTCCTTTTGACCAGAAGGAAGGGTGTTCGATTGAGCTCAGGTGGAGTTTCATCAAACAATTTAAAAAGGTACTTTTGGGAATAAGCCTGAATATCATACGAAAACTACTGAATGAATCCAATGATGGCTCGGATAACTCCTTCCACTTGCCCCTTAATATATTTATCGTTGGAGTAATAGGCGCTCCTTTCCTTGATGGAATAAAGCATATTCGGGAAGTAACCGTTTTGTGTGCACTGAATTATGTATCGAATACGTTAGTTATATTAATCGTGAACTGTATCACTTGTATAATAGTATTCAATATAAGTTTAACGCGCACTGAATAGTGCCACTTATGATTACAAAGGAGCAAAGTGAAAGAAAATCGCGCTCGATCGCATTGTTTTATTAATATACCGCGAATGGGTAATCACCAATCACCATCACCAATTGTTGTAAATGCCGTGGAAATAGTATTGCAGAATTATCGGGACATTCCTTTTCGAAAGTTAGCTTCAAAAATACAAATTATAAGGTGAACATTCAGTGACAAAAAAAACTTTATAACAAGGCAAACGCAAAAACGACCGTGCCAAAGTTTTATTGTCATCCACATTGAGCCAAATCCGTTCCCGTTGTGCTGTTTTTTGCGTTATTCCTGTTTGTGCATACCCAAAGGCGATTTCTTGAAACAACGTGTGTGACGATGAACGGAGATAAAAATTGCGCCAAGTGCTGCGAAGCGATCGCTGGCATTGAATTCGTTTCTTGCCGCGGATATTGTGGTTGCATTTTTCACATGACATGCGCGAATGTGTCTCGGGCTCTGCTGGGATATTTCTCGCCTCACCGCAAGAATTTGTTCTGGATGTGTGACAAATGTGCAGAGCTGTTCGGAAACTCACATCTCCGTTCGATAACAAAAGTGGCCGACGAAAAATCACCGCTAGTGTCTCTCACAGAGGCGATAAGCAATCTGCACACCGAAATAAAGCAGTTGTCACAAAAGCCCATGCCTTGTATCCAGTCACCATCAATTAAGAACTGGCCCCAGATAGGTCCTATCCGAGCTGCCAAACGGCTTCGTGGATCTGATTTGGCCCATAAAGTTACCGAATGCCAATCTGGTTCTAAGCAGCTAAACAACAGTGTAAAGTCTGTTCCAGTCTGCGCAAAGCCAGCGAACAAATTTTGGCTCTACCTGTCTCGCATAAGGCCGGATGTTACAAATGAGGAAGTTTTGGCAATGGTGAGAGCAAACCTTGACACTACCCAGGACCCGGAGGTTGTCAAACTGGTTGCCAAAGGAACTGACAACAGCAGCATGAAGTTTGTCTCCTTTAAAGTCGGACTGGACCCATCATTGAAGACAAACGCACTGGATCCATCGACGTGGCCGGTAGGAATCATGTTCCGTGAATTTGAAGACAACTCTGTCCAAAATTTTCGGAAACCGTCAGCAGTTTATTTGACGCCAACATCCAGTGCACCGCCTTCTGTGAGCATGAAGGATTAACTACAGCACATCACACGCTTATACCCCGGGACGCACTGAACATAGCACAATGGAAGCCCTCAACACCCCCCCCCCACCGTAGTCGAGTTTTTCCAGCCAGCGACCTCACGTGTGGGTGTGGGGAAAGGGTCTTCCAAAACGTGAATACAGGCAAGTACGAATGTGCTGTTTGTCTACCAAGACCTGATTCGCCCACGTTTCCAGACATTTTCCACGGATTCCTGACGCACCTCAACAAGTACAGCTTGAGAGAAGAACACGTGGACGCACCGAACATAGTAGCTTATGGTTTTACTACCAAAACGTCCGTGGGCTGCGGACCAAGATCGCCGAGTTTTACTGCAATACTATGGATTGCAATTTTGACGTCATCATTTTAATTGAGACGGGTCTCGACGACGCAATCAATTCGACGCAGCTTTTTGGGACAATTTTAATGTATACCGATATGGCCGAAGCCCAATGAACAGCAGTAAATGTCGTTTTGGAGGGGTTCTAATTGCTGTGCATCATCGGTTTATCAATAGCAGTGTTGAAGTGTCCAGCGGAGAGACGTTGGAACAGGTATGTGTGTCGATGGAGATTGGTTCCAATCGACTATTGCTTTGTGCCATTTATGTTCCTCCGAACAAATGTAAGGATCTCAGTATATTGGCCGGGCATATTGAGTCGATCCATGAGCTTGTTAACAGAGGCTCTGACAACGCTTGTCTGCTGGTATGCGGTGACTATAATCAGCCTGGAGTGACCTGGAATTATTCTGATGGCCAGATTCAACCAGTGAGCTCTATATCTTCATCGAGAGCTAGCACGATATTGGTTGACGGTATGGATTTCTTCAACATGCATCAAAGAAATCTCGTGCACAACCATCTAGGACGCATTCTCGATTTGTTCTTTAGCCCAACGGATCTTCCTGTTGAATTCTCCTGTTCTGTTTCACCACTCTTACCAATTGACCTTCATCACCCGCCACTGGTTGTCTGTGTACCATCTTTAGTTGATGACGGTGTACCATAGCATGGTGTGAATGAGACTGTTGTCCTGGCGTTAGACTATAATAAAATTGACTTCGATGCTCTTTGGGATTTTCTTTCTGCTATTGACTGGGATGATCTTTTTGATGGACTGAGTGCTGATGAAATGGCTGAAACATTGTGCGCTGTACTAAATGATTGGATAGACACGAATGTTCCTTATCGTCGTCCCGCTGTTTCTCCTCCATGGAGCTCTGCTTTGCTACGAAAACTAAAACGAACACGAAATGCTTCACAGCGTAAACTCCGGCGATACCGTTCCCTGGCAAATAAGCGTAGTTTTCACTTGGCATGTAATGAGTACTGTAAACTTAACTCGTCACTCTACAAATCTTACGTTTTACGCGTACAAACTTACTTAAGACGAAACCCAAAGAGTTTTTGGAGCTATGTAAATTCAAAGAGGAAAAATACTACTATGCCAGCTAGCGTGTTTTTGAATCATGTTGAAACGTCTATAAGTAAGGGAAAATGTGAAATTTTTGCTACTCATTTTTCGTCAGTGTTTGCTGCGAAAAGTATTAACCCGAGTGAACTTAACTCCACTGTTTTGGACGTTCCTACGAACCTTGTAGACCTAGGTTTATTTGAAATAACGCCCTTGATGGTAAATAATGCCATCAAGAAAATAAAATGTACATTCTCGCCTGGACCCGATGGTATCCCGTCTTCAGTGTATTGTCGCACCAATGGAGCTCTTGTTGAGTCGCTTTGCAGGATTTTCAAGAAATCTTTTTCTGAATCGAAATTTCCCGCAGTCTGGAAGGAGTCTTTTATGGTTCCGGTACACAAGAAAGGAGAAAAACGTGATGTTAAAAACTACCGGGGAATCACTAATCTGTCAGCTGCCTCTAAATTGTTTGAGATAATAGTGAGTGGTTTCATTCTCGAGCGCACCAAATGCTACATCTCTGGCGACCAACATGGTTTCATTCCAGGACGTTCGGATACCACCAATCTCCTAGATTTTACCACGACCTGTTTTGATCAATTAGAGAAAGGAGCACAAGTAGACGTCGTATATACTGATATAAAAGCAGCGTTTGATACAATCAACCATGAAATTCTGCTGGCGAAGCTATCAAAACTCGGTACATCGGAAAGATTGACATCACGGCTGTGCTCGTATTTAACAGACAGGTCTCTGCGAGTGAAACTTGATACAAGCACTTCCTGTTTTTTTACGAACTCGTCAGGCGTTCCACAGGGCAGTAACCTTGGACCGCTGCTGTTGGTTCTATACTTCAACGACGTATTGCTTCTACTAGGAGATGGCTGCAGGCTTGCGTATGCTGATGATCTAAAGCTGTTTTTTTTTGAGGTACGGACTGCTGAGGATTGTACGCGTCTTCAATTATTATTGGATCGATTCACTGATTGGTGCCTTATAAACTTATGATCAGTATTCCAAAGTGTATGATAATGTCGTCTCACCGCATCAGCCGATTGTTTTCGACTATACCATCAATGGCGTCGTTCTACATAGAACCGACCAGTTCAGCGATTTAGGTGTTCTACTGGATCATAAATTATCGCTTAACCTCCACCGATCTGCGGTGATTTCTAATCGCCAGCTAGGGTTTGTGTCAAAAATCTCAAGAGACTTCACTGACCCGTACTGCCTGAAAGTTCTCTATTGCTCACTGGTACGACCGATCCTAGAAAATGCCGCCTTGGTCTGGCTTCCTTATCAATTGACTTGGAGCTTGAGGATAGAAACAATACAGCGCAGGTTTATTCGGATGGCATTGCGTAATCTACCATGGCGTGATCCGCAAAATCTCCCGCCGTATTCAGATCGCTGCAATCTGCTGCAATTGCATACTCTGGAACGCCGACGGAAAAATCAACAAGCGGTTTTTGTTGCTAAACTTTTGACTGGAGAGGTCGACTGCTCGAGGCTTCTCTCTCAACTGAACATCCGAGTTCCTCCAAGAGCATTACGGAGTGGTACTCTTCTTCAACCCCGATTCCATCGAACAGCGTTTGGAAACAACGAACCTCTAACAGCTATGATGCGAGCGTTTACGACAGTCGAAGAATTGTTTGAATTTGGCGAATCTTCAGCTAACTTTTTGGCATGTATTTGTAATGCTCGTTTGTTTTAGTTTTAAGTTTGTATCATGTAGACAATAAGTCCGATGAACTGAGTTGATTAAATAAATAAATAAAGGTTGTCGCTGAAAAATTGCAACACACGCCAACAGATACAACTTTTCTTGCCTTTGAGGTAAAATGTTTGAAACTTCGAGTAGTTTTAGTTATGCGTGTATTTAATACATCCTGTAGATTTTATTGATTCGAAATTAATGAGGATCGTTGAACCCTACTCTGTCATCAAACGTCACAGAGAACGTCTGACCACCGATCGGAAATAAGCAAGTAGACATAATTATTGTTATAGCTTATATTGAAAAAAAAATTAAATCTTGACCAATGTACACACTTAGATTTTTTTACAGAAATCTGTAAAGTTTTACCGAATTCTCAACAGCTGAACGTTCGGTAATCCGATTTGACGGATTTCGGTGAAATTTTACAAATATCTGTAAAAAAATTACCGGGTTTCGGTACAATTTTACCGAAATCCGTAAAACCAGATTACCGAACGTTCAGCTGTTGAGAATTCGGTAAAACTTTACAGATTTCTGTAAAAAAATCTAAGTGTGTACCTTAGTCTGTATGAACGTCTATAATAGAATACCTGTAAGTAGAAAGAAAAGGATTAGTATTTACCATTAAATTCCGCCAGCTTTTTACCAGAGAAGATTAACGTATTACTTCTACAGTGTGTCATGTACTATTTGAATACTAGAGATAGGTAAACTTTCTTATGAGTTATGTAGTCTGATTTCCTGTAGGGGTAGCTACCCGACTGTGTGCTCTAGGGAGAAGCCTGAAGAGCCATGTGATGAGTATCCGTTAGCATGATAGTTGTATTATATTTATCACTGATCTGTTTGATAAATAAACTAGTAGTCTTTTACCCAACGATGTAGAGTTTCAACTTAGCACTACACAAAGTTCAGTTAAACAACCATGTTTGAGCGGATTAAAATCAGTTTCCTATCTTGTTTGACAAACTTTGAGCGTGCAATTTATAAATAGTTTGTACGTGGAAACAAAAGCAGGAGATTTTTAAAGACCAGCGCTCTTAGGGACAACCATCGTTTAAAATGGTGCTTATTTACTCGAAGGAAGGAGCTTGTTGAGGCTCACTCCACCTCTTCCGTGTCGCGTAGAACCGGGCACGTATAGGTTTATCCAGCCGCAGTGTCGTGCAACTTGACTAACACGTATCATGAATGCTGGTTGTGTGTGATGCATAGAGTCACCATCTGAAAAAAAAAGTATCTTCGTATTTTTTATTATACAAGAACTGAACGGGAGTTCTAGAATCACGTTGCAAATTTGGGTAAGGCAGTTATAATGATTTATTGAATTTTGTAAAACAGTCCTACACCTGTAATACAGTTCAACAATCTATGTATCGTCTAAAAGTCAGGGATGTTTGGTAAAGGAGGAGTTCATGTCGCAGACGCAGCTAGCTTTCACTTGCCGGAGGAGGGAAAGGTGTGATTTTTGAAGATGTTGGTTCCAGGGTCTAATTGCTGATCTTGGGAGTTAAGCTATTGTAGGTATGTCTTTATTGGCAATGGATTGGAATAGTTTAATTGCTCTGTTAACCAGAGGAACATCATTTCGGCCTCCAAGGTTAAGCCAACTGATAGTCTTAGATAGCACGCAAATTGTAAGATGATGGTCTAACGGAATTTGGCCGCATTCGGTCATGAGATATGGAATTGGACTGGTTACAAATGCGCCGAGGGCATAACAAAAAGCTGTATTGTATATGGGGCTTAGTTTGCTATTGATCAGATCACCAGCTCTGCTGAGAAGTCCAACTCCGTAGAACATTTTCAGCAGAAACCAGCTCTAAATTAAACGGTGTACGGAATGAAATTGTAACACACACAAATATTCGGAAAAATTCGCCAGTTTAACCAATCATCTTCAAACTTTCAGGGAGTAAAATAATACATGTTATGAATATTTTCCTATGTTTGTTTTATTCAATTTCAATTCCTTATCCAAATGCACGAACCTTCTTCTTTACACTACTCATACTCCTGTACAACATTTGAACCAACTTTTTTTTGTGTGGCAATCCATTTTTTCTTCATATCTTCCTCCGATTTCACTTCCTTAGGATGCTTCCGACGTGGTCCAGTACTTTTCATTCGGCCGCAGTTACGAGGCGTTCGGGTAGTTGAGATGCTTCGGCACGAAATTGGCCTCCTTAACCTTGTACCACTCCAAAACCTCTTTCGAGTAATGGCACGAGGCTAAATCTGGCCAGAAAATCGTAGGACAATCGTGTGACCCCAGAAGAGAAAGTAGACGTTTTTGGAGACATTCCTTTAGATACACCTGCCCATTGACCGTTCCAGTTGTCACGAATGGGATGCCTCGCTTTCCACACGAGCAAATTGCTTGACAAATCATATTTTTTTGGCAAACTTTGACATCTTCTGTTTTCTAACGTCCTCAGGGACATCGAATTTATGATGAGCAATGAAAAAATGGAGCCCCGGAAGTTGCCGGAAGTCTGCTTTTAAATACGTCTCATCAACCAGAACGAGGCAATGTGGTTTCGTCAACATCTGGGCGTAGAGCTTCCGTGCACGTGTTTTACCTACCGTATTCTGCCGTTCATCGCGATCAGGCGCCTTTTGAACTTTGTACGTGTATAGTCTTTCACGTTTTTTCGCATCTTGCACAAAAGTTTTGGTTAGATTCAGTTTCTTCGCCACATCTCGAACTGAACTATTGGGATTCCTCTTGAAAGCTTGAACTACCCGGTTGTGATCCTTAACACCATACGGAGATCCATTTGTGGTACCAATTTAACACACGAGATACCGTGGAATGTACCATTCCCAGCTTCCTGCTGATGACAAGATGAGAAAGATCCGGAGTTTCGAGGTACGTGCGCAAAATTTCTTTGCACCGCTGCTATTCTTCCGATTCCATCTTAGCAACGATTCCACATCTGCTAGTGAAACTTACACAGTGTAAACAAGTACACATTGAACTAGTTCCACCCAAAATGTCAATAGAAAATACCCAACGCGTAAAAAGTTACACCAATTTAAAAGTGGTGCAAGTTGATTCCGTAAAACCTTTATGCGGATAATGCCTAACTCTTCGATCCATCAAAAAGCTTTATAAATAACGACCCAAGCGACCTTTGATTCCCCATTCCTCAAGAGACTAAGTGATGGGAAATCGCCACGCACGGTCTTATTCCTTCGGCAGATCGAGAGTGTTGTCACCATGCATTCCCCACTCCAGATGAGCGTCAATGAAATCCTCAAGTTCAGTCATCAGTGGATTATAGTGGCTAGAAACTGTTCGAAGTAGTTCGAGGATGAGGATGACTTATGAAAATGATCGGCAAGGTGTTCTGTGATAAGGGAAGGGTTATCGGTTACGTTGTTATTTATATTGAGTTTGGTGGGTTACCTGGCTCTACAAGTACTTAATCTTTGGACTTTTTTCCACTTTGTTTTATGTGCTTTCGGGATTAATGGACGAAATGAATTCTTCTCAACTACCCTGGTTAGGCCGATCAATTGCTGACCTAGCCGCATTTCTGTAGGAGTACGGTGGGAATAACGGATATTTCGGCTTATCGAAGTAACTCGTTTGAGACACACGGTATAATAAAAGAAACTTGTAATTTCGGTAGTTAACACTGGTGCGAACAAAGAAAGACTGTTAATGATATATCACTGTTTCAATCGACGAACGTTGTGGGCGAAAAAGTGTTGTCAGATGATGATGATACTTTCGCTGATACGGCTGAACAGAGATGTACTTGGGAGTTGGTGATTGCTTCACTCCGACACTCCTCCTCAAACTCCAACTCCTTATTCCTTCAATTGTAGCATCTTCGAGAAGAACTTGTGTTTGACAGCACCGAGCGGCTTCGTAAGAATGTCCGCCACCATTAGGTCTGTTGGGCAGTACTCCATACGAATTTCATGATGATCACACAGGTTCCGAACGTAATGCTGTCGTGTTTCAATATGTTTGGAACGCTTGCTGGGACGATCAGCGTGAACGAAACTTAGACAGCTCTGATTGTCCTCATACACTGTAGTCGGTTCGAACTGTTCTTCGTTCAGATCTTTCAGCAGTCTCCTGATCCAAACGGCTTCCTGATATACCTCGCTCGGAGCGAAATTTTCCGCCTCCATTGTAGACAGACTGACCGAGCTCTGCTTCCTGCTAATCCAGTTGATTGCTCCTCCGTTGAAAAAGAACACGCCTCCTGTTGTGGATTTCCGAGTTGTAGCATCGCCGGCCCAGTCGGCATCCGAGTATGCTACGAGACCGGAACACTTTGCTTCAGGCTTTCCAAGAACTAGCTTCCACTTAGATGTCGCTTTAAGATATCTTAAGAGGCGCTTAGCGGCCACCCAATCCGCTGTAGTCGGCGAACTAACTTTCCTCCCAAGTATTCCTACTGAATTTGCCACATCCTATTGACTGCAACGTACAAGAGTGAGCCGATTAAACTCCGGAACATCTCTCCGTCTTCCAGTGGTTCATCGTCATCGATTTTCTGCGGATAGCTGACGTCCTTCGGTGTCTTGTTCGGTTTAGCGTCGGTCATCCCGAAACGTGAAATCAGCTTCTCAATGTAAGCAGGAAGACTTATTGAGTAGAATCCGTTTTCTTGCAAGGTTTCCAATCCGAGGAAGTATGTTGCTCGTCCCAAGTCGGTAACTTCGAAATGCTGCTGAAGCCCACGGTACGTCTTGTCGATCGAATCTTCAGCCTCCGCTGCGACCAGCATATCATCTACGTAAACTAACACGTACACCTGTCTGCCATCCGCGAGGGTTTTGACGAACAGGCACTGGTCCGTCAAACTCCGAAGGAATCCAAGCTCCGACAAAACTTCCGTTAGTTTCTCGCTCCAACACCGGGCTGATTGTTTCAGGCCATAGATGCTTCGTTTCAATCTACAGACCCACCCAAGCAGCACACAACGGTCAAACATTGTTGCAGCAACTTGAATTTAACTCAATTGTGTCACAAAGCAGTCAGTTAACTGGTTTGCAACAATGGCTGCTAGGAATCTCCTCGCGAACTCACCCCGGAGGCTGTTTTATAAACACCTCCTCCTCGATCTCCCCGTATAGGTACGCGGTTTTAATGTCGAAATGTCTTAGCAGGTACCCACGCTTGCCGGCGATCGCGAGTAAGGCTCTGAGCGTCGTGTGGCTCACGACAGGGGCATAGACCTGATCGTAGTCTACACCGTATTTTTGATTAAAGCCTTGGGCTACTAGCCGCGCTTTGAATTTGACAACTTGGCCCGCTTCGTTCTCTTTTAGCTTGAAGGTCCATCGGCTACCGATGATCTTCCGGTCACGCGGCTTCTCGACCAGATCCCATGTTCCAATCTCATTATGGGATGACATCTCGTCGTCCACAGCGCGAACCCACATTTCCTTTTCGGATGACTCCATCGCCTCAGCGAACGTTCCTGGCTCTTGCGGCGAAATCGTTACGATCCCCACGACGTAATCCGATAACTTTGACGGCATCTTTCCTCTAGTCTGCCGATCCGGGAGATACTTCGGTTGATGGATTCGCTCCTCCTGAAGCGACAACTGCTCAACTGCTTGTTCCTCCTCCTCGGCGTCACTGAAATACTCTTCACCGGAAGCATCATCCTTCTTGCTTTCGGCCTCCGATTGTTGGGTTGATCGTTTGTCTCTTCTGATCGATGGTAGTTCAATTCGCGATGATCCATTTCTCCACTCGATGAAGCTGGCGTCTCGGCTTATCGTGATGGTATCCGTACTTCTATCAAGGAAACGGTAGCCATTTCGATCCTCAGCGTAACCTACGAATGTCAGCTTTTGCGATCTGGGATCAAGTTTGCTTCGTTTCACGTCCGGAATGTGTACAAACGCCTCACTACAAAAAACGCGGAGATGATCTACGGGCGGTTTCTCCACATACCATCGCTCAAAGGGAGTTCTGTCGATGACTCTCGATGGAAGCCGATTCTGGAGAAAAGCTGCTGTTCTAACGGCTTCCCCCCAGTATTTTTTCTCCAGGCCCGCGTCTATCAACATACAGGAGGCCATTTCCTGCAGCAAGCGATTTTTTCGTTCGGCAACCCCATTGGATTGTGGTGTGTATGCAGTGGTACACTGTGCCACCATTCCCTCTTGAGCATAGAAAGAAGACAAATCTTTGTTCAAAAACTCACCGCCTCCATCGGACCTGATTACCTTCGGCTTGATACCGACATAATTCTGTCAGAAATGAACATACTCCTTGATCCGGTCCTTGGCGTCCGACTTCCCCTTCAGTAGATAGACTACGGCGAATCGGCTGTAGTCGTCGATGAGGCTCATGAAATACCGGTTGCCGCTGGGAGTCGTGTTGTTGAAGGGACAGCATAAATCGGTATGCACTATGTCTAAAATTTTCTTCACCTTTCGCTCAGTAACACTGGGGAACGGCTTTCGCGTCAGCTTCCCTTCAAGACACGTTTCACACACTTCTTGTTTGTCGCATTCGGTAACTTTCATGTCCCGACCGAGATTCTCTTTGATCATTCTATCGGCGGCATCGATGTCACGGTGGCCGAACCGACGGTGCCACAAATGTCGACACTGATCACTGTGACATAACCCGACGGATTTTGCTTCTTCCGCGATCTTCAGTTTGTACAGACTCCCGTACCGATCACCGACCGCGACGACACTTCCCGATTGGTTCACGATGTTACATCCGCGCTCGTTGAAATGCACTGCGAAACCCTTTTGGGCCATTTTTCCGACGGATAACAGTCCACCTTCCAGCTCCGGTACGTAAAGCACTTCAGTGAGCCGAATGTCAACCGGGTATGCGTCAACACTGATGCCTTTGATCACTCCTTCACCGGATCCCGTCGTTTTAGTCTTCTTGCCATCGGCCAGCACAACATCGGCTCCGACACCACTGGTAAACACAGTAAAGAAATTACGGTCACTCGTCATATGGCATGACGCACCGCTGTCTATGAGCCAAGCATTTTTCGCTGTACGGCCGACCATAAAACACAAAGGCTCGCTGGATATTTGCACTTGCTTCGCCTTTTGAGGCACACCGCGGGCACGATTTTCTTGTCTTGACTCGTTAGCGCTTGAGCATTCACCACTTTTCTGCTGGGCGTGAAATCTTCTGCAGTTCTTCTGCGGCTTTCGGCAAAAGAAACACACTCGTTCGTCTTTGTCTTGCCAGTTCGCGTTCGATTTCATCGCCTTCTCGACCGATTCCCCCCCGTTAGAACGGCCAACTTGACGCTGGTGGGCGTCGAGCAGTTTTGCTTTCACTAGATCAAGAGTAATATCCGAGTCCGGTCTGCTTTCAAGGGCCATCACCAAACTATCGAACGAGTCAGGTAGGCTACGTAGCACCATAGCCACCTTCAAAGAACCATCGAGTGTTTGGCCGACGTTTTCCAAACGCTCAAACAAATCATCGAGGTCCACTAGATGCTTCTCCATATCGCCGCCGTGGGAGAAGTTGATCGAGCACAAACGTTTGAGTAACGACACACGCGACGACAGCTGACCACACTGACTTTGCCGACGTTTTCTTCTTAATCAAGCTGTATTGCGACTCTTCTAGACACAGCCCAATCGTCGCTATTGCTTTCTGATCGTCACGCTCCCAATCGTCATCCGGATCGTCCGGTTCATCGTCGCCAATCACATGCCACAATTCTTCACGAATTAAAAACATTTGCATGCGGAAACACCATGACTGCCAATTTGTATTGTTCAATCGACCGAACGAGAACTTTGCAATGTCCGCCATTTTCTCCTTCACTATCAGCCGAATGCCGGCTGCTTTTCACTCGCACCGAAAACCAAACACCGCCGCCGAAAATTCACTTTTTTATTTTTTATTTCCCGAAAACACTTCCGCTGTTCCGGGACATCCACTGGGCCCATAACCTGTAGGAGTACGGTGGGAATAACGGATATTTCGGCTTATCGAAGTAACTCGTTTCAGACACACGGTATAATAAAAGAAACTTGTAATTTCGGTAGTTAACACTGGTGCGAACTAAGAAAGACTGTTAATGATATATCACTGTTTCAATCGACGAACGTTGTGGGCGAAAAAGTGTTGTCAGATGATGATGATACTTTCGCTGATTCGGCTGAACAGAGATGTACTTGGGAGTTGGTGATTGCTTCACTCCGACAATTTCTGCCGACCTTAATTTCCGAGTGAATGGCAGAATTTTTGCGGTCATCTCTTGGCATTTTTCTGAAGAGCACGGAGTTGCTTGCGACGGATTTTGATAACAGAACGGACCTTGGGGTTCCACCAACTGATTTCTTCCCTGGAGAACCGCTAAGGGGAGGTCCATTATGTATGTCACGCAGTAAGTGGGGGGGGGGCATCGTAACAATCCATACAAACAAATTGAAGTTCCATACTAAAAACTTGACCCCGGGGGGGGGGGGGGGAGGGTTCTAAAAAGTCACTTTTTGCGTGACATAATTAATGGACGTTCCCTAGTTATTGGAATATTATGCTTTCCAATCTCAAACTGACGCTCAACAAACTCGTCAGGACAAGACAGTGGGTCGTCCGTGAAACTGGCAAAGACCTCACATTCATACTTCCATCGCGAACGGCAAGAAGAAACTGGAGGTGCTCAATCCAAGGAAATGACAAGAGGGAAATGATCGCTTCCACAACAATCGTCGTGCGCATTTTAGCATGGCTGGGAAGCAAGGCTGGAAAACAAGGCTGTGTGAACATATTGACAAATCAAGAGCTGAAGTTCTGCCGAAAGCGGCATCTATACGAGTATGGCTGCCGTCACTCAAGAGGCCTAAACCATACTCGTCAATAAGTTGCTGAGCAAAATATCTTCTGGGGCGTTTGAAGAACTTCCCCAGAAAGTTAAATGTTCATTGAAGTCGTACATCAAAAGAACTGGGGATTTTATAGCGACCAATATTGAGGATAACTGAGATATAAGGATCTGGTTGGAAGCGGTGGTTTGACTTAATGGGGAGAAATATATTGAAAGCAGAATGAATTTAATTGGAAAGTCTATTTCAACTGCTTTTGCTATCAGTGGAGAGGAAATCTTGATTTTATGGCGAGGGATATCAGTTCTAATTGCATTGCCGGTTTTATAGGGATTGTCTGAGTTTTCGCAAGACTTTTATGAAATTGAAGGGGAATTTGGATTCAATGACCATTGTTTCCTGTAAGGATAGGACAATAGGGCAATAGAATTAAATTGGGAAATTATAAGTTGCAATTCAGATAATCTTGTGCGTAAACCTAAGAGATTCCATTGCAGAACCAAGTAAGTATCGAGCGGAAGCTGATTGGGGGAGAGCTGATCATTTTTTGGATTTCTTGTGGGGGTGATGTAGTGCCGTTTATGTATATTCTGAGCGCCTGACCTAAGGGAAGCTGCACTTACCTTCGAGGAAGTCGGCACCACCATTTGTCCAGCTGCTGTTTGTTCGGATGTGGGAAAATGGGTGCTTGAGTCGGTTTTCATGTCCGAGTTGCTGGCTTTTTCCATAGCCAGAGCCTTCTTGTCCTTCTCCGCCTGTTGCTTTTGTTCCAATTCGTCGATCCTGTGGGACAGTTTCTCAATTGTTTCTATGAGTTGCTTGATTGTATCGTCTTTAAGCAGCTTAGATTCGTTGGTAGTTTCGCGGGTTGCTTCTTGTCTTTGCTATACCTTGCTAATAGCAGCATAGGAGCCGCCGCCAGCCTGAGTTTGTCGGATCGCTTCATCCTCTGATCTACCTTTGGTATATCGCCGTCGCAACACTTCCTTCGCCATGATGTACAGGGTGCGACAGAAAATAACGCGAAAATGTTCAAACTTGAGTATTGGGTTAATTCGTTTCGCTAGTAACTAATTTCTGTCGAAAGTGTATTTGTTTATGTTTACTTTCAAGTGCTGCATCCAAACATTCTATTTGTTATATTGCAAATTCGTCAAAATGTTCGCAAAAGGAGTGATCACCAGTTTGTTGCTCGCCCAAAAGAAGCCGGAAGAGATTGCCAAGGTGGTAGGATGCCATTTGGCAACAGTTTACTGCATAAAAAAAGTCCCTGCAGGATTATCCTAAGCAGCGAAAGCCGGGAAGCGGACGTCCGCGCTTTGCACGCACGCCGAACGTGATTAAATCGGTCCGTGCAAAAATTGCTCGCAACCCGGTACGTTAAATAAAAAAAACTTGCAAAGGAAGCCAATATTTCGGAGAAATCTATGCGAAGAATCATCAAAGAAGACCTGCATGCATCTTCCAGTGTGAAACGCCACTTGATTACGGAGTGGGTCAAGGAACTACGAGTGACTCGTTTCAAGAGATTGCTTTCCTTGTTGAAGAAGGAAAAAATGATAATCCTGTTCTCAGACGAAAAGCTTTTCAGCATCGATGCTGTGGCCAACAACCGCACGGACCGGTTCATTTCACCGCAAAAAATGGAAAACGTTCCGGTTAAAGTGAAATTCAAATTTCAAACCAAACATCCGGCTGGTTTCACGATGTTTGGCTTGGTGGCGTCCAACGGATTGAAAATGCCACCTGTTTTCTTTGATGCTGGAGTTAAAATCAATACCGAAGTGTATATCGGTATTTTAAAGGACCAAGCGCTTCCCTGGGTGAAGGCCAACTTCTCCGAGGATTAAAACGTTGTCCTACAGAAGGATGAAGCGCCGTGTCACACGTTCAATCGAACCCAACAATGGTTGAACGATAACCTGAAGTTTTGGCCGAAGGATTTGTGGCCCCCTAGCAGTCCAGATCTTAATCCGTCTGATTATTCGATTTGGGCATATGTTGAACCACAAGCCTGCAAAACATCACACCCTAGTGTGAAAACCCGGAAGTCAACCATAACACGCACATGGCAATCAACGTCGGAGGACTACGTCCGCTTCAACGCTCTGGCTTCCGGCGTCGGCTCGAGGATGTTATTAATATAAATGGAGGACACATTGAATAAACTTGTTTAAAAGGACTTTATAAAGATACCTGCACTCGAAAATGTTGATATTTTTCTTGAATTAGTGAAAATGGGATTTGAAAGAAATAGAACAAATTATCGCATTATTTTCTGCCGCACCCTGTAGGTTGGACAGTTTCGGCTGGATAGTCCGTGGTTTCCATTACAGTGGAAGCGAAAAGCAGATGCAGAGATTCTTCTTCCAAATTGTGAACATTTGAGCAGTTTCTGCATTTCGCCTCCGACTTGCATCGAAACTTGGTCTGTCCATAACTGTAGCATCGGTAACAGATAGTCGGGTTAGGAACACATACACAGGACTTAATGCGCAGTGGGCTGACTCAAATGTGTTCGGGGGCCACTGTTCCATCGAGCGTGATGGAACTTCATCCGTCATTTCACAACGCCATCTGTTTATTCTGGGATGGGAGACCACGGACACGACAGAACCATCACACAATTTCTTCATTGCTAGCAGGTTCTTTTTTTGTTCGGCGCTAAGAATTATCAACATTATAAGGCATCACCTTGTATTTACGTTATTTTCAATAGCTTTATGTTGACAATCAATCAATTTCAGTATAAAAACTGATGCGTAGGAATATTCCTGATAGATTGGTGCGAAGATTTTGAAAATCGGTCTTGAATTAGTTATTAACGTTCAAAATCTAAGCATATTTCGTGACGCTCCACATTTTCGAACTCGCAACGAAAATTGACGTATTGAAAACAAAGATGTAGTCAAAAAATTTAATTCCTGAGAAGGTAACTTTCTACCCCACCTAGTAAGTAAAGTCCCAACATTCAGGGGACAGCAAACTCAGAATATGGGTTTGTGCAAGGATGAAAAGCAAGCACAAACAGAAAGATGGCATGCCTACTTTGTTTAAGTAAAAATATGGTAACCCTAGAGAGCTGCCGAGAACAGACATCTACTGCATTATGGATGACAGTGTCTACGGATACCGGAAGCTGGGCGAGCTGGTACACGTTGTTTGTAAGCTGAGATGCATGCATATTGCTACTCGTTGTGGGCTCACAGTAAGTCAAAGGCTAAACGCTGAGCAAATAGCGAGGAACAAAAGCGAGTCAAGTTTGTTCCATTTCTTTCGCTATTTCGTAAATTTCTGCATATGACGTCGAGAGTAGCTTACTCAGAATGATGCACGAGTTTTCGCTGCTGGTACAACACACGTCCTGAAACGGAGGGGGAAAAAAACATTCCGTGGAAAAAGAGAAATTGTTTCCGATGGAAATGAGGCATATTTTCCATGCAGTTGGGATCAAATTCACTGTAAGATTCTGGATGCAAAAAAAGAAACTAGATGAAGGCAAACCACTTTTTATGTCCAATGTTTTCAAACACCCGTTTCAAAATGCCGAAATGCTGTTAAACGCGCCCTCATGATGTTTTGAACAAGAAGATTTTCTATAAACTTTCAATAGTTTAGATTGGCATTATTGAAGGCAATAATAACCGTCAAGATAAGAAGATTTAGATCCGAAGTTAATGAAATCATTCGCGCATATTCCACTCTTTCCTGCTTATATGTTCTAACCATTTGCAACTAGCGGAAAACTGGTTGAAATTGAGTTCACTATCAGTAGTGTCTTTAATAGCTTTCGATTTCTGTGATACTTCTGAACCTGTCTGGTTACTGATAATTGATAATTGCTTCCGGCAGCCAATCACTTAGCAAGGTGTAAGGATCAATTATCACCTCACCATTCGGTTCGTATGCATTTTCTGACATCACAACAACTTACTATACCGTCAGGGTGTCAAATGATCCACCCCCAGCAACCCCTCAGCTATTCAGCGGGCGGTAAATTCAATTTCCTACTTGGAATGACTGCCAACGAACCAACTCTTAGTGGCATCTTTCAACCGACGGCGTAGAAAACACTCTGGAAATAAAATGGATGGATACGATGCACGCCCGTCATCGTCTCAAGCCTTTGCAGAGTACGAAATGGAAAGCACAGCTCCTCTTGATGCCGTCTGAAGTTGGAAATAAGGTTTTGATATTTCATTTCACAGTTTGCCTTAACTCTGCACACATCCGTTTGGCAACATGGCCCTGCGTCTGGTTGCCGCTGCCATCAGCGAGAAGACCATCGTCGCTTGGCCTTAGAAAGAAAATGATATTCCACACATCAAAGCCCATGAAGGATTAATATCGGCTTTGAGGATTTTACGGTACGATATTTTTACGACCACATAAGCTTGTTTACTGTGCCTGGCCCATCTTCCTGCCTCCACTAGACACATAAACGCACAAAACGGTCAACGAGGGAATAGGAAATTCTGATTATCGGCAATTTTCACTCCCGGCTGCCGTCGTGGAAAACCACGATACAGTATCGAAGGAAAGTGCAAAAGCGAATAAATAACGGTATGAATAAAGTGATTTGTTGAGAGCTGTTCAAAGTTATAGTGCCGCTATTGGCAAAACAGGCCTATGTCGATTTGTATCATATTCATAAAACGACCATTGATGTTTACAATTTACTTATTTTGCAGAAATGAAAATATATCTAATAAAATGTAGAATGCTGCAATAGCCACATGCCACTATGTTATGAATACAAAAGGCCACATTTGAGAATATAGGAAAAAATGTACTTAAATTGAGTCTACGATATTCTTGTGCATGTTTGTATGTGAATAGTTAATTTATTATGTGTGAAAGTTCTCTGTACATCTCCGTATTCGTAGTCCAACGTTGAAATGAATGAGAAATTTCCGATTGCCCGTCTCAATGACCAGATCTTGGAGATAATTTCGAAACATGAATTCTAAAAAATATGATAGAGAAAGCGCATCCTGCGTTGTTCATGGATATTTCGATAAAAGTTGACGAGAAGGTATGGCTGTATCAGTTCGCAGCATAGCTTACAGTCAGCTGAATCTACTGTGAAATTCTGCGTACGCAAAGTGGGAGCAATTGAAAGTTTTGAAGTCATGAAGAAACGTCGATGACGAATTGTGAACACTGTTCCAGAAATTGACCGTGTATCGTCTTGATTGTTTACGAAATCGGCATCCACATAACCGACTAGTGGCTTGTCAGAACTAGTGTACTCTAGCTTAAGTGATTTGCTCCTTTGAAAATAACGCAAGAATCGTTTCAGTCCCACCCAATGAACCTCGTTAAGATTGCTCTGAAATTGACTGAAATTATTAACCGAAAAACAAATTTCAGATCAGCTCATTAGTGTCAAATACTGCAAGCACTTACGGCGGTTCAGTGGGACTTCCTTCGTCTTTTGACCGTTTGACAGAAGAAGCAATTTAAGTATTTACTGGCTTGAAGTTTTCCATGCCGAATCACTTTTAAACTTTCTCAGTGTATGACTTCTGTGAGATTTCTAATACATCATTAGACTCTACCGCAAGATTTTACTCCGGGACGCACCGAATACAGCACTCTGGAAGCCCTCAATCCCCCCACCGTAGTCGAGCCATACCAGCCAGCGACCAGGTGCCGTCCCGGCCCTACGTGTGGGTGCGGAGAAAGGGGCTTTCAAAACGTGAATACACGTAAGTACGTATGCGCTAATTGCCCTTCAAGACCTGATCCGCCCTCCGTTTCCAGCGTTTTGTCATAGTTTGACGCATCTCAACAATCCCAGCTGAGCCGAATACCGAGACGCACAGAACACAGCACTATGGAAGCCCTCAATCTCCCCACCGTAGTCGAGCCACTCCAGCCACCGACCAGCAGCCGTCCCGGCCCTACGTGTGGGTGTGGGGAAAGGGGCTTTCAAAACGTGAATTCAGGCAAGTACGTATGTGCTAACTGCCCAGCAAGACATGAATCGCTCTCCGATTCCAGGCCAAGATCCAGCTTATCAGTTTACTACCAGAATGTGCGAGGTATGCGCACCAAAATTGCTCGCCTTCGTATGATGTTGTCTAGTTGCGACTACGATTTGCTCGTTATCACCGAAACCTGGCTTCGTGACGACATCGAAAGCGCAGAGATTTCTCTCGACTACACATTTTTCCGCTGCGATCGCAGTGCAGCAAGCAGTCATCACTCACGAGGTGGTGGTGTGCTGGTAGCCGTGATAGCAAATGATAGCATCATTTACTTTGCGAGGCGATTCCACTGTCAAATAGCGAACAATTGGAGCAAGTAGCTGTTCGGGTGAGTCTGGATCACTGCTCCCTCTACATCATCACAATTTATATCCCCTCCAACTCGTCCGCTGACCGGTATTTTGACCATGCAAATGCAGTGCAGAGCCTCGTAAACAGTGCGTCAGCAAAGGATATCATTTTGTCTTTGGGTGACTTCAATTAGCATTAGCATTAGCATTAGCATTAGCATTAGCATTGACGTTTGCACACCTCGTGGATGGAGCTACGATGAGGAATAATTCGTTGGAGACATTGCATGCCACCATGAAACGAAACCAGCTTCTGATACGTTTCTTCACGCTACAATCACCACGAAAACACTCCTCGATCGCTCACCTGGCCACGTCCATGCAACCGTTGGTGATAGGGAGGATTTGGTATCTACCTTAAGAAGACACGGGGAACCCACGCAGCCTTCAGTAGATATCAAAGGAAAAAGGAAATGAATAGTCGGAGAGAATAGTTGAACAGAATGCCCTGTTTGGTGCACAGAACAAAAATGTATTCAAAAATGGTCGTTGGGAGCATCTAGTCTAAGAGGTTTAAGTAATGCTCCATTTATCTTCAAACGGTTGGGACTTTAGCATTAACTATAGTCCTAGCTCCCTATGGCTTATGGTTATAGCGCCATTACTCGCTCTCTGAAAAGAAAGAAGAAAGCGCCAACCCAAAATCATATGTTCCCCCTCCCCCCCCCCCCCCATCACACACACACACTCACACATAACTCACTCTCACGTCTGTTTGGATTTAATTATGCACCGGATTGTTTGGGATCAACCTCTGTGTACAAAAATGGCTGCCCATTTCTTGATCGAACTGGTAAGGTAACAAAGTGAAACGATTACATTTTAAAAGATCTGAGGATCATGCAAATGATATTTTCTGTCTCAACCAGTAAATAGTCATTGAAACCCAATGCATTTCATTAGCCAATAAATAGATCCAAAAGCACAATTTTAAGATATCACTTGTGAAAGAATTGTTGTGAATAATGGTCCCACCTGAAGGTTGAACCTAAGCAACACACAACCACCGTAATTAGTTGCAACAACTTGATTGTGACCATATTGAATTACATTCAAGTCACTTTTACTGCTTTCCAACAAATGTGTTACCATGGTAAACACTAATTTCCTTTCCACAAAAGTTCAACTCAGTGGACGCAGTGGTAACACGTCCAAAAACTGTGAATTACTGTGAGGTTTTGAACATGTTTAATATTTAAATATTGGTATTACTGATGTATTACACATCGTTTGCAGAATGGTGCTTGACACTGAACAAATCTGTAAGTCACAGACTCAAATATTCAAAAGACGATAAGTCTCTTCTAGCAGAACCCAAAGGAATCCACTCGCGGTTTCCAGCGGTATTTCGCACGAAGGAACAAGTGAAGTGTTAGTTTGAACATTCCTAGTTATCCAGACAGAATGGGACTGACCTGCAGCTATATTCCAGCTTAGCATATACAGTTAATTGTTAAAAATGGTACAGTAAATTATACACATGCACACGCAAATAATTAAAAATAAATTGCATAGCTACTTTCAGCCTCAATGATCATTTTGCCGAATTGATGGTATTCAATATGGGGCCGATATGCCGTTACATCCTTATGATAATGGAATATAAACAAATTCACAAATTCAATCAAGATCTAAAATGTCGTTGAAGCAACTTACAAAGTGTGATGGTGGCCGATTGGTACCTCCGCGGTCATTGAATTGAAGTGATAGAAGCTACACCTTATCACATTTAGTTGCCCTCAGACACCAGTTATTTTTCGAGGAGTTTCACAGAGCACATTTCCAAACCTCCAAAATGGAGTGTCCTACTGCCACCGTTTCTCCTGCCTCTGGTTACCTCCACACAACATACAACTACGAAACTGACATTCAGCGGTTGGCACGTGCAATAAACACATAGCAGTAATCTCTTCATCATGCTATAAGGGAGATGAAGTCCATGATCTCGCAGCCCAAAGCTTAGGTCCTATATATTAACCTCTAAATTTCACTCGTCGGAACTAAAACTAATTGGGTTACGAACATATAAAGGATACTTAGCTGCATTGTACTTGATCATGTATTGAATCGGTTCGAGAAAGCAGCTAGCAACGAGCAAAACCTATCGCCATCAGCTTTCTGCAACTGCACGTAGGTTTAACACAAAACTGAGTTGAAGGTACAAATACAATTTTCACTTGGTAAAACTTTATTCTTTATCTCATGCATAATAAAACGCTGCAAAAATGACAGCAGAAAACCTCTCCATCATTTTGTCTTTGGGTGACTTCAACCTCCCAAATTTGCGATGGCAGTTGGACGAAGAGTTAAATGGCTACATCCCTACGAACATTTCATCAGAACACGAGCAGTCTCTCATCGAAGCATTATTTGCTACCGGTCTTCGGCAAGTTAATCACTTCGTGAACACCAACAGTTGAATTCTTGACCTAGTTTTTGTAAGTCTGCCAGAACTTCTAGATCTAGTTGAACCTCCTACACCACTTTTATCAATTGACAACCATCATGCGCCGTTCGTTTTGCTATGTGACGTGGGCGACGCTATTCCGACTTCTATGGACGACGTTGACAGTTTTGGCTACGATTTTAACAGGTGTGATTTCGATCAGTTGAATATAGCGTTTGGAGAGGTTGAATGGAGCTTTCTCGCGAGGACCGTAACGATCGATGAAACATCTGTGGCATTTTACGACAAGCTCTTCGAAATTATCAGCATTTTTGTACCGCGCAAACGACGTGCGGTTAGCTCAAATTTCAACAAACCCTGTTGGACCTCTGAGTTGCGACATCTTCGCAACTTAGGCCGATGACATACTCATGGCGTAGGGATGCGTTGCGATGCATTGGCGTTAATCAAAGCGAAGGTATGAGGCGAGCAAAGCGTTTTATGGCATACTGAAAACGAGATTAAGAGCGATGCCACACGCGCAAGTGTAAAAACTCAACCTAATATGCAACAATCGATTACATTTTTTATTATAACTCATCAGGTATTTGAGCTAGAAGCAACATTGAACTAGCTATACACTTGCTAAGATATGTTTATTAGGCCATCTGGTAGTATGTATCACAAAAAGGTACACAACTCATTTTTTAAAGTCAGAAACTTGTTAGGGATATGGATGTGATGTCGGTCTATGGGTACCAAATTGGGTCTTATCATGGATGCAAGTTCGTCTCATTTGATAGATTTGTTATTAAACGTTGTCTACGTAAGATTTTTTTCTGATTTTCTTATTCAAGGCGTTGCCAGCTGTATCCGCTTTACCCAACAAACAATTCCACAAATCAAACTATACTTAAATTGCTGAGAAACACTTACGTGATTTTTAAATATGATTTAGCGGCCATTTGGCAATCAAAACATTATACCGTAAGTCCGCTAAATTTTGAGCATTGCCTAATTTTGCGCAGTTTTATATATTACGTGCTGTAACTATGATTTGCTGAATTTTTTAGATTGACTTTCGACACGAATAGCTTGTTAATTGTGTTGACTTTCGATTAATGGGATACATGATGATAAAAAATGCTCAAACCTAAAACCGCGGTTCGTAAACAGTTGTACGCACTTCTAATCATCAAATTTTCCGCCCTGTTAGCGTATGTGCTAAGACAAGTGTCAATTATCACAAGAAATTTTATTACCAGATAAACAGTTTAAAAAGCTGAAATCACTACCAAATGAGGAAAACAGGTATGTACTACATTCATCACATAACATTTCTGCTGTTTGTGTAACACTTTATCAGAAAATTTGCATAATTTGATGCGCAAAATATGGCATCAATTTTTTCACCATGTTCCTTATTGTTTACAGTTCATCATGTTGACTTCCGAGGGAAAATATATGAGGTATTCTTCGGATAACTTGTCCAAAGCCATGCAAATGGTCATTCGTGGCATCTCAGTTCGACAGGGTGCCATTCCGTTGAAGATGGATTTGGTGAATCAAAATTGCCTGGTAAGCTAATCAAATAAACCATTTATATATATTGCATGATACTAAACAGATTTTTCATTTGTTACAGTTGATCAACGTGCAGTTTTTTTTTTATGTTACCTAACAACTGCTTCAGCAATCTGAGCACATAACTTACTTCACTCGAAATTAATCAATGGTGACAGAAACTGCTATTGCTGTAAAAGACGCCACTACAAGTTTTTCGCATGAAACCGCGGGAATGTTGAAGAGGGTGATTTTGAAAAAGCGTTCCGTTTACCCGATGTTCAAACTTATAAGGCAAAGATAAACCGGAAACCGATATCTTGTCAACCTGCACGGCAAACAATTCACACATATTTTATGGCAAAAATCCATGGAAAATTCCACATAATACTGATGTTTTCACAAATGAATAGAAGTATCTGAGAAACACAAATGAAAAATTTACTAACTATCGCTTTTTAAACATCAATCGATTTAAAGCTACGTCGTAAATTAGTAGACTTACCCTACTTTACTATCAAAATTAATTTATATTGCTAAAACTATACCACACAAATTGATTCAACGTTTGCATAAGTATTTATTAGTTTATTATGGTGTGCAAAATTAGGAACACAAGTTCGCAAAATTTGGATTATCTTAATTTTTGTGCGCATAATTAGGAACACATACATCAATCCATAAATTATTTTTTTAATAAACTAGTGCTCAGTTTAAAGGTGTGCTGCATTGCGCTCTTTAATAGACTTGACACAACGTAATAAGTGCAAGACAAGAATTGTGTAACTCTTTCTAGGCCTTTTTTATAATGATATCAAATTTATAATTTCTTAAATGCGCAAAATATAGCGCACTAACGGTAGTTCACTCTACACATATTTTGTTCCTAAAGTTTGTGTTAAGATGAGTCATATGAAAAACATTCAACCGAAACTCAGACATTTTTATCGTGAATACTACCAATAACAACATTTTTACTACGCTTTTCATACGACAGGCCATAGTTAGGAACCTAGAAAAAAATATGTTCCTAACATTGGGTCTATAGTTTTTATATTAAATCATTGTTCTTTACCTATGTGACCTGTCAAGTTTATCATGTGTGATCTTTTCTATTCCTCTGGCTGCATTATTTGGTTTATAGGTTCAATTTCGGCGAATTTAGATCATTCGAAGATAGTGTAAATAATCTGTTCAGCATGGTGTATAAAGTCAATAAAGTCATGGTGTCTAAAAAGTTGAGGAAATCGAAAATTACGCGGAAGTGAATAACTATAAATTGATTAAAACTGTCTCAATTGCTTTGAAATAAATCGATCACCCTGATAGCAACATGATTTGATTGATTATCGCCGAGTTAATGTCATATTTGGTACATAGGCCGAATCAAGGAGCTAGGCTAACATTACATCCCGTTACCCTATATGGATACATTTGATTTGATTCTTAACATGTTCAAACACAAATTATGGAAAAATTGGACGAACTGTAATAAAGAGCCGATACTACGATGTGAACGTTTAAATATTACTATCAGGTATGGCAGATTTCAAATATTCTGATTTATATAACCCACCGAGCATTTTCATTCAACTTTCGGATTCTTCTTCAGATTCTTAGCAACCGGATCATCTTTCACTACCCTTGGATTTTCCTTCCGCGTGGGTTGTTCTACAGTTGAAGCCATACTCCACAAATCGTGCCAAGCTCGATGGGATGTTCTTCAGCCTATTTATATGCCAGCGCAAACTTAACAAATGTCAAGATCGGTGGCGAACGAATATTGGCCAAATGGAATTTTCGCAACTCAACTGCTCCCAACTCAGTCGAAACTTGTCGCCAAAGTTTATCCACGATATTCCTGTTCCGGTATTGTTTTAAGGTTTTATCCCACAGTGCACTCCTTGTTAAAACGAGTGAAATTATATTTTCAGAGTCAATCTCCATTTTTTTTAACGACCACTACAGCGTCTACTGGCGTTCACAAGCGTCAAAGCACTATGTGAACTGCTTCGCCGCATCGAAAAACACTTTGCACCTTATTCACTATGACAGGTTTGGGCGATTTTCATAGAACGCCAATCAAGATAGGTTTGACGCTGACGCCACCTCTCTCGCCAACGCTTCCCTACGCCATGAGTATGTCATCGGCCTTACTCAGGAAGGCACGCAACCACTATTTCCTCTCGAAATCGGGCCGACAAACCATTCTAAGAGAGTTGAGACTACATTCAAATCTATTTTGCAATCCACTCACGACGAATATTTATCCGAGATTCAAGCAAGCATCAGACAGGAACCAACACGTTTCTGGGTTTCGTTAGAAAACTTAGATCCTGCTAGCATCCCTGCAACATTACATACGAGAAGGCTATGCTAGCTCTAGCCGCTAATCTCTTCGCCGAATTCTTCGAGAATGTATTCAGTAAGTCGTTTCCTGTACCTCGTCACAATTGCTTCGCGCATATTTCTTCGCACAACATTAACTTTCCCGTCATCCAATTCTCCTATGATGAAGTGCTGAATGTCATTAACAATCTCGACTCCAAGAAAGGACCCGGAACAGACGGCATACCATCACTACTCCTGAAAAAGTGTGCTAAGGGCCTCGCAGCCCCTGTCACGATTTTATTCAACCGATCGCTTAGCGAGAAAACATTTCCTTCCGTTTGGAAGAATGCTTCTATCGTCCCCATCCATAAGTCAGGAAACGTCAACCGAGTCACAAACTATCGTGGTGTTTCCATTCTATGTTGTTTAAGCAAAGTTTTTGAAAAGCTAATGCACAATGTTCTCTACACAGTAGCCGCACCACTAATTTCTGAAAATCAACACGGCTTCATGAAACAACAAACTTGATGTGCTACGTTACCTCACTGTCACGAGAAATTGAATTGGGAAGGCAAGTGGACGCGGTGTATGTCGATTTTGCTAAAGCATTCGACACAGTTCCTCATATTTTGATAATTGACAAATTTAAACGCATCGGCTATCCTGACTGGCTAACGAAGTGGCTTTTTTCATATCTTTCTGGCCGCACAGCGCACGTAATGGTCAATTCCTCAAGATCTCGTCAACTCAACATCACGTCAGGAGTACCTCAAGGCAGCGTATTGGGCCCGCTGTTATTTAACATCTTCGTTAACGATTTGTGCTTGTGCCTCTCGTCGTTCAAATTATCGTTCGCCGATGATCTAAAATTTTTTCGTGTAATATGTTCTCCACGAGACTGTTTCGCCTTACAAGAGGATATTAACACATTGTTAATCTGGTGTAGCGATAATGGCATACGTGTTAATAACGAAAAATGCAAAGTTATATCCTTCACTCGCTCCAACAATCCCGCTCATCACCAGTACAGCATGGGGTCAGCGCATCTGGATCGTGTGGCTTCAATCTGCGACCTGGGAGTTACCATCGATGCCAAGCTACAGTTCCATCAGCATGTGGGAATCATGACTGCTAAAGCCTTCTCAGTGTTAGGGCTAATCCGACGGCACGCCTCTGAGTTCAACGACATCTACGCTTTAAAATCATTCTATTGCAGTTTGGTACGGAGCATCCTCGAGTATGCAGCCTCCGTTTGGTCTCCTTATTATGTGGCACCTATCGTTTCCATTGAACGCGTACAGAAGAAGTTCGTTCGTTTCGCACTTCGTTCACTTCCTTGTTCCACCCGAACCATCTCCCTCCGTACTCGGACCGTTCCAAACTAATAAGTTTGGAGCTACTGACTGTCAGGCGTGCCAAATGCAGCGTCTGCTGGTTTTTGACATCCTAATCGGCGTTATTGACTGCCCTGCGCTGCTTGAGCAGATTTCACTGAACGTTCCTCCTCGTCGACTTCGAAATTATCCGATGCTTGCTGTTCCTTATCACCGCACTAATTATGGCTACAATAATCCGTTAGATTCGTGCCTTCGCACTTTTAATTCTGTATGTGACGAATTCGACTTTGATATGTCCAAAAATGTTTTTAAAAATCGAATAAGTAGAATTGTTTAGACTTTAAGTTATTGAAAACTAGTATTAAGTAGTTCAGTCTGTACGATAGTTTTTATCGAAGACGGTGAACATAAATAATAATAATAAATAATCATCGTGTCTATGGATTTCCAGGTCAAGAAAATTCTTCACTCTACCTGAAAGTTCTTACATAATGACTCCTTTATCCACCTGATATCGTTGAGATCCTTACCAAAAATCAACATATCATCAACGTAAAGGATCAAACACATATTCTTCTGCTTACAAACGTTAACGCAGGAATCCGATTTCAGTCTTTTGAAGCCTTCTTCCGTAATTATCTGATCAAATCTCATGCTTCAACTCCTACTTGCCTGATTGCTGATGACTTCTTTTGCACATTTTCATTTAAAAACATGTGCCATTAACGCCATAAACAAATCATCAATGGCAGCTTTGTCATCTTTCATGCACTTGGCAAACTTTGCTTCTCGCGCCATTTCCTGCTCTGCCCTAGGAAATTCGCTACCGGATTCGCATATTCCTCTTCTTCCGTTTTTCCATAACTTAAAATATTTCTTCTTGGTTTAAAAAATGCTCAATTCTCGTCCTCCAGAACGGGTAGAATTATTCGTTACCTCTGAAAACTGGAACAAATACTCTTCTGGATTCTGGAAAAACCTTGTCTCAAATTCCCAACAAAATATATTGTCTGGGACTTTCAAAAAAGACTCCAACATTTCCTCCTGGTATTTTCTCAAGAAGACTCAAACCTTCCCAACAGAGACATTTGCTAATAAATTTTCGAAAGGGATTCTTATCTTCCCAACAAAATCCTTGGTCTGGACCCATGCCATAACCTGTTAGAGTATGTGCGTGCAAGGTGTATTCCAACAAACTATTTCTAATCAGATTTCTTAAGAAAAGCTTCTTCAAGAGTTAAGCGAGGAATTCAAAGGAATAATCCTACTGAATTCATCATGAGACCTTTCTCTTTCCTTGAACCAAGAATTGAATCGTGAGATAAATCACCAAACTTGCTGTTATTTGGTTCATAAAGTAACTTACAATACCATACACTCACTTAATCTAGAACGTATGAGCTTGAGATACATGACAATAATCAATCAAGGGCAGTCAATCTTCCTGTTTCCGGTGAAGCATTTCACACCTTATATACATTATCAATGCTGCAAATGAGAACTCCTGTACATAAATTTGAAATCTGTGATAGGAAATTTCTGTGCCCTTCGCAAATTCACTCTGAAAAATGTAATTATAAGACTTCACAGTTATTTCCTATAGTTATTGAATATTGATAATCAAATATATCAATAATTAATCAATCAATTAAATAATAATAAATTTTAATTATTGAAACAATGAATATTGATGATGTTGTTTTGAGAAGGAAACAATTCCTCATCACCATGAGGCTCTAGGAGTAGACAGCACTTTTTTGCTAGAATAAAGTTGTTAAGAGAAAGTATTGATAGTTCCGTTAGCGCACGGCAGGCTGTGAAGATTGAATAGAAGTAGTTTGAAATTGAGCGGAGGCCATTGTGAGGTAGTATTTCGAAACAGGCACACAATCTTTTGCCAAGCATCCCCATGCAGAGTAGGTCAAGGCAGGAACGAATGCACCACCTTGACTGGCAAGAGAATGTGCGCTTGATCGTGCTCATATACTACCGATAGCTTAAATGGTTCTAACGAACTGTCTATTCGCACTCCCAAATGCACATGAATATTGCACATTTTGGGAACGATCTTGAAATGATTAAGTTATTAACGTTCAAACCCTTAACACTTTTTGTGACGCTCCCATTTTTTGGACTCGCAACGTTTATCCCAGTATTGAAAATACAGACGTTTGATATAGGATCAAAACTGCTGGTAGGTTTCAGAAGAAACCAATATTCAAGTTTTTCAACTCACGATTGATCATTCGCCAGGGACAACTAAATATACGGGTGTTTCGGCAATTCTTGACATCGCTTTCGTTATCGTAGGCTCATGTGGGCTCACAATAAGTTGGCCAAGGTTGTGTGAGTTCACAAAATGTTGACCTAGTGCGTTGGCCTTCGCCACAGGGGTGATAAATTGAGATGGGACAGAATTCTTGTCGAGCGGAATTGGCTTGTTTTTCAAAATTTTGGTCAACTTCCAAAAGGGTTTTACACAATCTGGGAGAGAGCGAATGTTAGTTCCGAAATTCCTATTTCTGAGATCCATCATCCCTGCTTCAATAATTTTAGTACGGTGGTTTGATTTGGGTTAAGGTGAGTTAGGCCGGTGCATTGAAGTTGTCTTCGGATCGAGTTACGAATTCAGATAATATACTTGGTAGTCCTGCCAAGGTTCAGGTTCAAAATCACTCACCTGGTTTCTTGAAGTACGCAGTAGTCGGTGGATGTCTTCGGCAATTCGGGGTGTGCATTGTAATCGACAGAGTCAATGCATCGCTGGAATAGTTCCCAATTGACTTGATGGTAGTTGCACCTGGTTACAGGGTGCCGATTGACCGACGAGGCAAATATTGGCCAATATCGGATAGTAGTTCGAGCTGCGCCCCTGGTATAAGACCGGCTAGGCGATTTTGTTGGCCATGTTGGTGAGCGTAACGGGTAGTGACCCTCCTCCAGGTCATTTTGGATGATGGATTCATTGTTGTTCAGCCTTGCCGTAGGACCGTGGCCACTTGTTTGGGGCAATAGGCCACGATGATGACGATCGCTCCGACGGTGGTGTCTACCTTCACACCAATGGCTTCGATTGGTGTTGTATCACAAATCAATGGAAACACCCATCCCCCCGATCGAGTCTGATGAGCCGAAGGTCAGGAATATAAACTTTAACGTCAGGCTTAAGGTACGCTGTGGTCATAATGGCGATATCAATTTTCTTCTCGTTGAAAAAATCGGGGAGCTTTTCGAATTTTTATTTGTTGCGAACGGAACAAGCATTCCAGTTTAATATCTGGATGGTGGTTTCGCGGTCCAAGTCTGTCCAACTATTTGACTTCACCGACGACATTGATATCGAAGCACGTAACTTTGAAATGATGGCGGAAAAGTATTTCAGACATGAGTAATGGTAGGATTAGGCATGAGATTAGCGCGTTGGAAACAACATATATGAAGGGAAGAGGCTCACGAGAAGCCAATGTTATCCTCTTATCACGAGTTCAGATCGATGGTGATATAATCGAGGTATTAGACGAATTTGTGTATCTGGGCTCATTGGTGACCACTGATAACGACACCAGTAGAGAGATACAAAGGCGCATTATGGCTAGCAATCGTGCCTAGTTTGGACTCCGAAGGATACTAAGATTGAAAAAAGTTTGCCGAACTACGAAGTTGACCATCTACAAGACATTAGTTATACTGGAGTTCTCTACGGCCACGAAACATGGACATTGCTAGTGGAGGACCAACCCGCTCTTTGTGTCTTTGAACGAATGGTGCAGCGTAAGATCTACGGTGGAGAGCAGATGGAAGACGGAACGTGAAGGAGGCGAATGAACCACGAATTGCTTCAGTTGCTGGGAGAATCTTCGTAAACATCGCTAAAATCGGTCGACTACGATAAGCTGGGCATGTCACAAGAATGTCGAACGACAGTCCTGTTAAAATTATTCTCAAAAACGAACCGACACGTACAAGAAGGAGAGGCGCGCAACGAGCTAGGTGGATGGATAAAGTAGAAGGCGACCTGCGATTCTCGGCAGACAGCGAAGCGAGGTACAGCCATGGATCGATTGCAATGGAGACAACTTCTGTGTACAACAGAGGCCACGCCGGCCTTGGTCTGTTTGGTAAGTAGGTAAGGCTTCAGTGTCCATATTTTGTTAATAAAGTTCATCAGCACCATGCTGGCAGCGGTAATTTTTTGCTCCCGGCAACGGCGCAGTTGTTGAAATAGGTTCTGGGGATGTTGAGGTAGCTGAACTACTTGTTGCCGGATTTCTTCAGATTGAAGGAATGATATACTGTATTGGAGGGGTTGTCGCGGCGGCTACAAGTCGGTGCTGAACTGTGATGGTCAGTTGGCGGTTTTGCTGCAGTAAATCATCGGGAGACGGAAGTTGTGTTCCTTCGTCAACGGTTTGGTGGTCGTCGCTGCAGTACCTTGTTGCTTCCTTGTTGTTTCCTCGAAGTTGATTGCTTGCAGATTTCAGAAATGTTAACGTAGAAATCGTCTGAAACATTTAAAAGAAAAATTATATTTATTCAATGTTTACCTTTTCTCTTACATCTACTTGAGAACGCTTCGTAGATTTTCCTCTTTGTATGTTAATATTAATGTTATTAAAAAGTTTATCCACCCCTTCTCACTTGGCACATTTGCTTCAAATAATCCCCCAAAACATTGAAAAACAATTTTTAATATTAAGTTTATTTCTCAAGGGATAAAAAGAAAGTCAAATAACGATAATTTGATGTAAAAGCACGAACTGTTCGTGTCTGAGACCAAATATATAAGAAAATGACAAAAAATAATGCAAAAAAAGTATATCCTCCATAATCCTGAAAATCATTAAATATTTGGTCTCACCTCCCTTGGTTTCAAGGACAGCTTGACATCGTCGTGACATTGACTGGACAAGCTTAGCAGTTTCTGGTGCGATTTTGTCCCATTCAGTTACAACAACTTGTCGTAATTACTGAATGCTTGATGGTTTGTGTTCCTGAACTTTAAATTTCAAAATTGACCAGAGATTTTCTATTGGATTAAGGTTAGGAGACTGTGCTGGCCTCTCCAAAACATTGATTTTCTTTTCTTTAAACCATTGGGATACCAGCTTCGATGTGTGCTTTAGATCTCCATCTTGCTGGAACGTGTCTCTCCGGCCCAGCTTCAGTTTTTATGCACTTGCTGAACGTTTTCGTTTCAGTATGTCCAGATAAACCTTCTTTGTCATTATGTCGTCAGTGAATTCGAGTTCTCCAACGCCAGACGAAGCCGTCGAGCCCCAACCCCTGACTCTACCTGCACAGAAAATGATAAAAGCTAGTTAAGTTAGTTGAAAATTAATGATGTTGCAATAACTCACCTCCACCATGTTTGACTGTAGGCTTTCAACACTGGGTTTTCAGACTTTCACCAGCTCTGCACCATTTTCGTCAGACCCAAATAGCATTATTTTAGTCTCGTATGACCAAATGACATTTCTCCAATCATCGACTGTCCATGTAAAATGATCTTGAGCCCACTTCAATCGTTTTTCAATGTTTTTCGCTGACAACCATGGTTTCTTAATTACCACTCTACCCTTCAGACCTCGTAGATGCAATCGATTTCGGATTGTTTGAGGTGTCACATGGATAGAAAATTCACTCTCAACTTGCTTTGCAATTTTTGGGGCTGACAAACGATCTTGTTCTGTCTTTCTGACGATAGCCCTGTCAATCCGGGAACTTGTCTTCGCTGGTCGCCCTGATCGCTTTTCTGGTGTGAAAGATCCACTCTTTTTGTACTTCTGAACAATTTTGGCAACCGTATCTTTACGTATCTGAACGATATTAGCAATTTGACGGTAGCTTTTACCGCACTTGTGATGCTCTATGATAAGTTTTTGGATACTCAGCGAAATTTGTGCGTTTTTAGGCATTCCGAAACACGAGAACTCAAATTTGAATCACGAAAGCTTCTACACTACGAAAGGATAACTGTATGCAATGGTTAAATGGTACAAAGCATGTTTGTGTGGATAAACTTTTTTTGCATGTTTTACTTCCCTTTTCTGTTGATCTTGGCTTAGATTTTCAAGAGCAAGATTAATTCAAGTATATTTAATGGTATAATGATAGGTACTATATAATGGACCAAACGCATAACAACACTCATTTTATCAACTAATATTTGAATCGATAACAGGAAAATTGTAAATTTGAAGAAGGGGTGGATATACTTATTTTACATACTGTATACGGCCGCGAGTGATCGGTTCTATTGTCCTAAATTTAGTTTTAAGAATATGAATAATAATATGAATACTGTGGAAAAGAGATTATCAACCCACAGCAACGCCATGGGTGCCATACTTGAGCGACGGAGGAATTAGATTCAAATCCAAAAAGTTCGTTGGCACCAAGCAAGACCTTGTTCAATTCCTTGATGGTTTTGATTTTAGTTCAATCTAGATGGTGTATTATTTTGTGACAAAACCGGGAAGTAAAATGTCCTGGTTTGAATAACCTGGCTATGAAAATTAAGAGACCGATATGGAGAAATACAATTTAAGCATCCAAATTTCCTATTTAGGAACTGGAACAATGTTTCCTAACTCTGTTAACGATTAATTGAGATAGGAATGAAAATACATGTTCCCAGAATCTTGTGACCATTTTTCAAGTATTCATCCTCACTAATGCCAAAAACTGGTGCAAGTGCCACAAATTGTCGCAAAATTTGTTCTTAACACTATTTTATACTTTATTCTCTTAGGCCATAACTAACAATGGTCCCAGGTTTCGCTTTTGCGACACTAGCTAAAAAAGGCCTTCCACATTATTCATGCATATTTTCTTAACAAAAAGTTATTTACATTTATACGAATTTAAATTCTTTGGCTTGCTACATCCTCCACACTGTTGGAATAATGATTTCCCCAAGAGTAGAGAAACCTTTTTCATTTTAGTTATCCTTTGGGACAATCTGCTGCGTCCTTCAAATTGTAGTCAAAATAATGGCAGTGTGGTCAATGGCTACATGAAATCTAGCAAAATGACATCGTAGAAGCAAAAGATATACAGAATAAGATACAGTTTGACAAAAAGCAAAAAATCTCTACTTATCGTGGTAGAAAATGAGGACGAGGAAAAGAAGAGCAAACAATTTGCACTCGACATCAACACTCGGTGATGAAAGAGTGAACTCTGCAGGGCTATAATTAAAAGATGCACGATAAGAGCCAAGCAGACTGAGCTATGTAAATGAAGGTGTCCATCCGGGATATGACAGAAACTTTCCGCTCCTATTCAGTGACCATGATAATCTGCATTTTCATACCAGAACTCAGATGTTGAAAGGGAAACGAACTCTCATTTCGCATTCATGAAATTAATCGACAGACGTTGAACGAGAAGTTTCGGGTTTTAATGCATTCAGAATGTTATGCGGAATTAATCGAATGCACAGAGGCTGATTGAGTTGATACAGCAACCATTCTGCCAAAAATAAATGGTGTCATTGTTCAAATCAACATGCTACACTTTGTTTTGCCAAAAAACCGGATAGAACATTTATCATTCTCGCTCCTTGTCATATTTGCATTTATAGGGTAGAAAAAAGCCCTCTATCCGATTGCCGCTGGATGGATGGCCTCACACAAAAGTATAACATTATTATTGTAATATGAAATAAGTTATAGAAAGGGAAACCGGATGAGACATCCACGGCTTCATTGGAATGGGGAAAAAACGCTTTTCTGTCTGATGTGATCTCGTTGTCTAAAATAAGGCGATATTCATACCCAAGCGAACGTTCAGGCGATGGAAAATATGAATGACAAAAGCGTAAATGGTTGATTGATCTTATGCTATCCTATGAATCAACATACAGGAACTCTTAACATAGAATCAGCCATTTCGCACAGCATCACGGCGTGGTCGTATGGTTGGAGCTCAGCTGGCACTACGAACAAACTATCGAGCATAATAGCTTGACTATTTGGTGTCATTTCAAAATTTTGAAAAAAGAGAGCCTCGCTGAACGGTTTTCAATCGCTAATAACTATTGTTCGACTGAACAGAATAACTCTCTTCATACACCATTCGATCTGAAAAATGCTGCATTAAAATATCATGCTTTTAATAAAATATTAATCCAGTCCGCCAGGTGGTTACACACCAATTGCTTATCGATCTACCAAATTTGAAATATTTATATTCCACAATATCACAAAACATTGCGATTGCAGATAATGATATCATTGAGAATAGGACCAAGTTTCCTCCGGCTGGTGCAAAAAAAGCATAAAGTTGCCAGAAGGTACGAAATACTTCCAGGGTCGCTAATTTCATCAAATCCTTCAATTGCTCTTTGAGACGTTCAACTTACTTACTTACCTTACCAATCAGACCAAGGCCGGTGTGGCCTCTGCTGTACACAGAAGTCGTCTCCATTGTAATCGGTCCATGGCTGTACCTCGCCAGCCTCGCTGTCTGCGGAGAGTCCGCAGGTCGCCTTCTACTTGATCGATCCACCTTGCTCGTTGCGCGCCTCTTCTTCTGGTACTCGTCAGTACGTTTTGGGGAATCACTTTAACAGGGTTGTCGTCCAACATTCTAATCACATGCCTAGCCCATCGTAGTCGAGCGATTTTAGCGATGTGTACGATGGGAGATTCTCCCAGCAACTGATGCAATTCGTGGTTCATTCGCCTCCTTCACGTTCCGTCTTCCATCTGCTCTCCACCGTAGATCGTACGCAGCACCTTCCGTTCAAAGACATAAAGGCGCGTTGGTCTTCCACTAGCAATAATGTCCATGTTTCGTGGCCGTAGAGAACTCCGGTATAACTAATGTTTTGTAGATGATCAACTTTGTAGTTCGGCGAACTTTGTTCGATCTAAGCGTCCTTCGGAGTCCAAAGTAGGCACGATTACCAGCCATAATGCGCCTTTGTATCTCTCTGCTGGTGTCATTATCGGCGGTCACACGAATCCGTCTACTAGCTCTGAACTCGTGGGAGGAGGTGTCTTCTCGTGAGCCTCTTCCCTTTCCCTGAAAGTTACGTGCTACGATATCAACGTCGTCGGCGAAGCCAAATAGTTAAACAACAAACACGACAATCCATCACCTTGCCGTAACCCTTTCCGAGATTCGAAGGGACTCGAGAGTATCCCTGATACTCGGACGACACACATCACTCGATCCATCGTTGCTTTGACCAACCGCGTCAGTTTTTCCGGAAATCCATGTACGTGCATAATCTGCCATAGCTGGTCTCGAAAATCTGGTTCGTAGTAGCGTGGTCACCCATGAATCCCGCTTGGTATTGACCCACGAACTCCTTTGTAATTGGTGATAGGTGGCGGCATAAAATTTGGGAGAGCAACTTGTAGACGGCACTCAGTAGCGTGATTGCACGATAATTGCAGCAATCCAGCTTGTCGCTCTTTTTATAGATGGGAAACACTATTCCTCTCACCAATCCTCCGGTAAACACCCCTCCTCGCAAATCTTGGTAATTACCCAGTGCAGCGTCCTGGTCAGTGCTTCACCACCGTATTTTAATAGCTCGCTTGGGAGTTGGTCAACACCAGCGGCTTTGTTGTTTTTCGACCGACCAATTTCCTTCTCAACTTCCTGAAGGGTTGGAGTCGGGATCCTGTCATCTTCTGCGCGTTCAACTTGCTTGTTGCAAATATTAGTTCCAGTAGTAAAATAGTATGTAGAATGTAACTAGAAATTAGAAGAAGAATTAGTATCTTCCATTTAATTCCAACTACCTTTGCTTATCTTCGACAGATACGCGTATTTCGTCTACAATGTGCAGACTTCTTCAGTGTCTCGTACTAATAACTCGACAGTCGAGTTATTAGTACGAGACACTGAAGAAGTCTGCACATTGTAGACGAAATACGCGTATCTGTCGAAGATAAGCAAAGGTAGTTGGAATTAAATGGAAGATACTAATTCTTCTTCTAATTTCTAGTTACAGGTATTCCACTAAACAGCTCAAACCCTCTAGGATTCATGTAGAATGTAGTTGTACAAATTGCAAGTTTACGAGAAACAAAGAGTTTGGCGGCTGTGAATGGCTCTGTCGACGATTTGTCGCGTGTTATTTTGTTGTCGGGCGTAGCGCGTTGTCTATTGTTTCGGTTAGCTGTTGTTCGGTGGCGCGAATGATCAAGGGAGCATAGAGAATAAAGCAAGAAAATTTCATCCCGATGAGATGTGGGGTTCCGCCCGGTGTGATGTGCCGGTAGTGGAAATCATAATTGATTCTGAGTCACCATTTTCTGAAATGAGTAAACAATTGCTGGTATAATTCAATCCATATTGGCTTTCAAACGTAATTACTAGTTACCTTGTTTTTCTAATGAAATACCACTATCACACATTGTGAGTTTCCCCAATAGCATCCTTACTGTTGGTTGAAATCAGTTGTAATCGACTTTCCAGCATTATTAAAAATAACCTTGCTTTCCCTACGCAAAACCACCAGAGTGCTGTATTTTGAACGCTGTGAGCAAACCTGACACAATAAAAATGAAGACGACGACACTGAAAGTGTAGTTCGGCAATTAAGATCATGAAATTTTAGTTACTCCCGTGTGGACAAAGGCAACTCTGTGGTTATCATGGTGAAACAAGATTACGACACCTAAGTTCTGGAAATTATTAACTCTGGTCATACGAGAAATGTAAATACAAAAGTGATAAGCCAAAAGACTCTCTCTAAAATGTGATCGAGGAAACAAACAACAGAAGACAGAAGATTGCGCGTTTGATGGTAGAATGTAAACTTGAGAGAATACTTCATGATCCGCATCGTTGTATTGTTTATCGAAAATACATAAAAATCCAATGGCTATGCGTCCACTTTCTTCTAACATCAGTACCTCAACGGAGAAATTGGCAGCCTGATTAGTGGACGAAATGAGTAAGTGAAGCACGGGAAAAGTTTAAAAAAAATCAATTGATTTGATAAACATTTTGAATGATATCGAGATGCGGGCAACTGTTTTGCTGCAATTCCGCCGCAACTCTCTCAGATCGGCATGCCGTACTCATTAACCGAAATCTGTTTGTAGATAGCAAGTTTGTTCTTCAGGAACAATGAAGAGTTTCTGTTTAGCAAGGGGTACATTAGCTTCAACAGAACGTTACACTTACAGTCTTATCAACCTGTTCCCTGAAGTTCATCTTGCTATCTAGTGTCACGCCAAGATAGATGGTTGAATTGTTTCACTCCACCGTTTTACCAATTAGCTAAATTTTAACATAATCAGCCGGAACAAGTCTGGGAGATTTTGAGTGAGGGAAGAGCATCACCTAGGTCTTCTTAGGTGATGCAAATCTTCCAATCTGTGAGCTACTTCAACAGAACATTCAGACTTCCCTTTAGTTTCGTTGGGATCATTTTTACTACCCTACCACTGTGGACGACTGCAGTATCATCATCCCTGATGATGTAGAAGGAGGTGTTTGCTCATCACTATGAGGCACCAAGAGTGGACAGTAATGTTCTTTGCTAGAATGAAAGATATGAAGAGAAAGTGTTGATAGTTCCGTCAGTGTATGGCAGGTTGGAAATAGAACAGATGTTTGAAAAATTGAGCGAAAGGGCATGTGGCTCAGACGTTGCGAATAAAACCAAACCCAAAAATGAGAGAGTTCCTCTCCCATGTGCGCATCAAAACAGAATGCACTCAATATATCGCTAGAATAACTATCACAAAGCCATCAGTGGTAAATGAGCGCTTTCCATACGTTATCGTTTGCCTGTTGAGGTGGCGGATTTGTCCGTGCCTCGACCTACCCCGCAGTGGGATGTTAGGCAAAAGATGACGTCCTTGGTTCGAGTACCACTGGACACATGCCCTTTCGCTCAACTTTTTAAACATCTGTTTTATTTCCAACCTGCCGTACACTAACGGCACTTTCAACTCTTTCTCTTAATATCTTTCATTCTAGCAAACATTACTGTCCACTCTTGGTGCCTCATGGTGATGAGCAAACACCTCCTTCTACATCATAATCGTTACTCCACGCACGAAGAATACAAAACATAACAATTAAAGTATGCAAAGAGGGATGTTATTTGCATGCTCGCTATAGACAGCTTTGTGAGGACTGATGATGTTCTGACTAAGATTGTGGGAGCTGACAAAATGTTGACCTGTAACTCGGCAGCCTTCTCAGCAGGAGTTATCAAACGATTCTTAGAGTCATTGTTGTCTGGTGGGATTCATGATGGAATGAGCCTGGGCTTAGTTTTTAAATGTTTTGTTATTTTCCAGAACAGCTTTGCAAAATCTGAGAGAGCGTGGATCTTGTTCATTGTTTCTGAGGTCCACCATTCCGCCCTTGATGATTTTGTTCAAACGATTGCAGTCTGCTTTTTAGGCAGGCAGATCAGTACGTTGATACTGTCGGCTAGTGGTGTTTTGCAGACGGATCAAATTTAATTGTGAGACAATCAATAGTTCAGGAGTTACTCAGTTTTTTTGTTTCTGAGATGTGAAGTTCCTGGGCCTGCTAGATCGCCTGCACGATGTTGCCGATCGATGTCGTCGGTTGATTCGGGCGCACATCGGTATCGACTGTGTTTTCGACCTGGTGACGGAACTGGACGATGCTAGTTGCGCCTGGTTACCGGAAGCCAGTTGACCAAGGACCCAACATCAGTCACCACTGAATTCTTAGTACACGACCAGATGTTGTATCTCAATTGTTTAGAAAGATGTCAATCGTTATATGGGTCAACAGGGTTGGAGCATCCGGACTTAAGATGATGTAATGACCCTCTAGTAGGTCCTTCTGTATGATCGAGCCGTTCTTGTTCAATCGTACGTTTCCCCAGGCCTCATGTCTTGCATTCAGGTGGCCGGCGATGATGAACTGCCAATGATATCGTTTGTAGTGCCGTATCTGCCCCGTTGTTGGCGCTTGCTTGTTTGGGACAATATGCTGCAATGATAGTGATAGGCCGATGGTGAATTCGACCTTGACTCCAATGGCTTCGATTAATTTAATCTGAAAGCTCTGAAACAGCTGGCAGTTGATGTTGTTGCACAGAGCGATGGCGACTCTCCCTCCGACGAAACTGGTTCAATATAGTCTGACCCGTGGGAACTCGGGGAGGAAGACATTGATCTCTGACTTAAGATGTGACTCAGCTATAATTGCGTAAGTCGATGAATTCTATATTCTTGCTCTTCAGCGAGCAAGCGTTCCGGTTGGCTGTTTTGATGATTTCACGATCCATTGAGAAACGCAAACATGGCTTGAATTTGTTCCGATGGGGTTCCGCAGGAGCGTTGATGGTGGTGGCCTGAGTCAAAATTGCTATGACTTCCTCCTTTGTAAGTATCATCATCGATCGCGCCGGACGCTGCAGGAGAGTACGACGGTTCAGGAAAAGAGCTTTGGAATGGCTGGGTTGCTGCAGCTGTAAATCGATGCTTACATCGGGTTCATGATGTTTGTCGCAATCGACGCAGCGCTTACCCATGTGGCAATTCTCGTTGCCATGACTAAATACAGGCAGTTCTGGCACTGAGTGACATCACGGTGGACTGGTTGGTAGCGGTCACACTCAACGATGATGTTGAACAAAGGCCACGCAAAAACACCTCTCCGGAAGGCCACGCAAAACCACTTTGAATGATTGGGAAACTAGGAGAATTTAAAATTAACACTTCATTTGATCACTTTTTAATAAATAAAAAATAAAACCTTGAAACACTTTTCCAAATTTTTGCTAGCAAACGCGAGCAAATTCCTTTTAATTCTACTACGAGCTTATCTTTTGACAGATAGATGCTACTTACAGACTTCTTCAGTGTCGAGTGCTCGACCTTGAATGGTTTGTTTGCTTCGATGTCGTGCGTGAAGTATTGCATTTTCATCTACTTGAAGATTTCCTTGACCGCGATAGCGCCGAAACTATCACCTTCTGCGAACAGAGTTTGATAGTGCACCGCAGGCTCTTGTTGATGTATAATGGGTGTACCTTCGCCGAAAGCTAGCAATCAGAGCCAGTGATGGATTTGCGTCTTTTAAGTTAGCTTAAACGATACTTTTCAAATCGTTCTTTTTCCATTGATAGCTAACTTAGCTTTCTTAGTTAACTTTGTTGCATAACTGTGTGCCTTTTGAGCATTGCATAACATCTTAAGAATGAGATGGTAAACAAAATAACAGTTGGCACATTGAAACATTCGTGAAATTACCATGGAATGGAAATCAACAGTTAGTTTAAAAAAAGCATGGAATCTTCTTACTACAGAACAGCAAATTTAGGTTAATAGTTGCTATAAAGTGAAGAAAATTGCAACTCGTATGTAAGATCAAGAAAGGAACACAATTCTTAATACGAATTCCAATCTTTAAATTTTCCCATGATAAGCTATGTAAGCTAATTATATATATATATATATTTTTTTTAATCAGTCATTTATTTGCACAGGCTCAATCGAATCAACTTTACAGAGCCAAGTTTTCATATAAACATACATCAGTTGTCTTAAAACTAAAGTTAGGGGGATATAACCGATTACTCGCGGCCGTTTCGAGGTTAATAGGAATAACAATTGAACGGGTGGGGAGCTGGGAGGGGACTTAAAGTAAGGTTTACATAACACATTAATTTTTAAGTCTAAATTGTCTCAAAACTAACAACTATACAACTTTTGGGTTTCTTTTGACTTGAACATTTTTGAAAAGGAAAACAAAAAACCAACACATACACTGCCAAAAAAAAAAACTTAAAGTAAACATACAGGTTAAACAAACTACAATCTAAGGTTAATGTTAGTCAAAAACACATAAATGAGATTCATAAACTCCAGATCACGTGCAGCCAAAATATCTCGAACAGGTACATTGGGTTGTTTACCTCGAGCCCGAAGGGGACTAATTATATATATTGATAGTCAATATATCTTGAACGATGCAAACTGTCATCTTCCCGAAGGATCCAGGTAGCAATTTTATTCCATTCTGCAAATGATGTTAGCTTTTATTTTGGGTTGCTTCATTTCACAACTCAAGCGTATGGATTATTATTTCTAACCACAGAAAGTTACAATTGATCTCTTCGAATGAGGGCCGATGAGAGGTTGATAAATTTAAGCCATTCGGTGCTCGATCGTGAAGTCCGTGACAGGGAAAAGGCAAATTTTAACATTTTACCCCTTTCAATCCACTTTGTATAACGATGGCTTGAAAAACTAGAAGGTACAGCCCAATGGGGTTGTGCGCAAAGGTGACGTAGGAGTACGCAGCAATGTGCTAGATCGCTCGATTGTTTAAAGAGTGGCAGAAATTGGTTTCGTTCCAATGCTAATTCTAATACACTGAACGTTTGCTCTACAAACTTAATTGTTTGTATATAGCCTGTCTTGACATTCATACATCTTGCTTTCGCTGGAAATAATATGTATGACAAATGATGTCAACCCTATTAGCACACATGTTGCCATTTAGTTGCAAAATTATAAATGTGCCTTTGTTAGTCATAATCAAGTTGCTGTAACTAATAATGATCGTGGTGTGCTGCTTGGGAAGATACTCTGTATCACATAATATACCTTGTAGTGCGAATGGGATATTAGTCATTTGGTACACTTTTACCCAAGAGGTTGGTTTCAGGCCTATGTGTATACTAGCAAAAAAATAAGCCGAGCAATATTTTGTTTCCAAAAAACGAAAAGGTGAGATATGTCAGTGACATATCTGCAAATTCGACGTAGGACTGCTTGTTGATGTGGAGGAATTGTAATAGAATTAATAAATATCTACTATATTTTGTTCAGTCTAAAGACTCATCAACCCATCTGTTATTAGTTTTAGTTTTCCACGAAAATTAATATAGTCAACTCTTTATAACTTTTGAAGTGGCCCTAAAAAGGGCCGTTTTGTATTCAGTTATTCGCTGTTCCTGGAATGATCCGAGTAGATTGTCGAGTACCGGTAATTGTCGAGTACCAGATGATGATTTGGTAGACAGTCGAATGGGTGGTCGTTGTTGTTGGTTCTGTTCCATGGAAGAAAAGCATATAATAGTAGTCTTTAGGTGTTTTAGGAGCGTTAATATTGTGTATGAAAATCTTGAATTCAACTCTTTAGAACTCCTCAAGTGGCCCTGAAAAGGGCCGTTTGGTATTTTGTCGTTTGTTGTTTATGGTCCGAGTAGTACAGACAATGGTCCAGTGCTAGGTGATGGTTGGTTGTCGAATGGGTAGATGTTGTCATTCCAGTTCATGTTCCACAATATCTGCTACCTGTTGATTTAATGGTTCGGGTGCTTCGAATGTGAGTACAGACAACATAGGTCTATGATACGAAAAATATGAACAATAACGTCTGCACTCTACGCCGATATTTTTAACAAACGTTAAATCTATACAAGAACCACCAAGTGTGGTTGCTTCATTCCGAAGGTTTGCTAAAGTAAATTTTAAATGTTTTTGCATAAAATCTAGAAAATCTATGTTTTCATGTTTGGAAACGTCAATGTTAAAGTCTCCGGTCAACACAACTGGCGTATCTTGCGCAGCATACCTGAACAACTTGCGAATCAAGAACAATTTTAAATTCTTGGTTGTTCCTGGTGAAATGTACACCACAACCAGCAGAACTTCAGTGTCCATTACTGATATATTAGCTGCACAAATGTCCTCAACGTTATCGACAACGCAGAACATCTCGTCATGATGTTCACTGAGCTGTTGGATCTTGTGGGTAGCAGCCATAGTGGTAGCCTTGTCCTGCTGATATATTGCTACACTACCTGCTCTCAAGTTGCAGCGTTTGAACTGAACGATGCAGTGGTAGCCTTCAATATCGACTAAGGAGTCATTGTCTAGCCAAGTCTCACTCAGTGCGAGGAATTCCACGCTTGTCAAAATCCGATATGAGGCGATATCCATCACGTGAGCGTTCAAACTTTGAACATTGATGCTCATCAACGAGGTGGCAGAACCCTTGCTTTCCAAAACTTGGGATGGTGTATCCCCAAGTGTTTGTAATCGATGGTTTTCTAGACGCTGCAGCTCGTTCCTGAGGTCTACCATCTTAGGTGAGTTGCTACCTGTAGCATGATCGAGCTTAAAGACTTTGGATGGGTTTGTTAAATACAGCCCCTGGATTGACTGAACACGTCACAATCCAACATACACTAACTGCTGGGTACCGAGAGCTGCTGCTGCCAAAGCTGGGTGCTGCCACGACCAGCTGGGCACTGCTGGGTAACCAGAGCTGCTGCTGCCACAGCTGGGTACTGCCTAGCCGGGTGCTGCCTAGCGGGATATTGCCACCACCAATTTCTCCCACCGGGAGATCTGCGCAGCTTCAATGCTGCCGAAAGAATGAGGCATTAGTTCAAAAATGGGTCTTTCATAAGCTCCCAGCTACTCGCTGATCTCGTTGTCCGCTCTGCTGTTTGCTGATTGGTTAATACGCTGATGTGGTATTTTGGTGCGAGTGTGATATTCTTCATTTCCCGCTCATTTCTTCTACTGGTGATTCATATCGAAATGAATATGAAAACAATTTATATGTATATATGATAATTAATATGTATATAATTTCGTTAAATATTCTAATAATAATAAGAATTATTGTTATTATTTTAATAATAATGAAAATTATTATTAGAAGAGTTTAAATCAGTAAAGATATTATCTTTCAAATGTCTTTACACATAGCTAGAATATCATGAGAATTTAATTTATTTCTTCTATATTCTGTTTCTTCTCTACAATAAATTAAATAAACTCTTTAGTTGGGAAAATTGTGTTGAAAAAGGATCCTTTTTATTAATTGTCGGGGAGAACAGGGGGTGCTTCTCGAGTAGCAAGATGGACTGAATTTTCTCCGGCCTCTTGGAGTAATGTCATGTTGATGTAACGCCATGTAGTTAAAATGTCGATTAGATCAAGTTAAAATATTAATTTAACAAACTCTTTTATTGGGAAAATTGTTTTGGTCGCCCAGAAAGAACAGGTTGTATTAATTATCGGGGGGAACATAGGGATCACATTGGCTTCTCGGTCTTCTCAAGTAGCAGGATGGCCTGAATGATTGGCAGGTAATCACCCTGTGAAATTTTCAGAACAGAGAAAATCGGGATTTACATATAGATAAGCAGCATCAGCTTCGGCCACTTTATCCGCTCTTGAAGTAACGCGAAGTAACATTACAACCATGCGTTGTAATAAAAATGTCGATTATCTTATGATAAAATAATATTTTAACAAACTCTTTAATTGGTAACATTGTTTTGTTCGCCCTGAAAAGGACGGGTTTTTATTTAATTATCGCGGGGCAACAGGGTACACGTTCGAAATGTGCTTCTCGGTCTTCTCAAGTAGCAAGATGGCCTGAATTTTCTCCGGGCTCTTGAAGTAACACCATGTTGAAGTAACGCCATGTAGTGAAAATGTCGATTTGCATATTGTTTTGGTCGCCCTGAAAAGAACGGGTTGTATTAATTGTCGGGGGAACATGGTACGCGATCAAATTTGCTTCTCGGTCTTCTCAAGTAGCAGGATGGCCTGAATAATTGGTAGGAAACCACCCTAAGAAATTGTCAGAACAGAGAAAATCAGGATTTACATATAGATAGACGCGGCTCGGCCATTTTATCCGGGCTGTTCAAGTTACGCCATGTTGAGACGGTGCGTTGTAATGCTATTTTCACTACTCGATTAGCTCATAAGATATTAATAAAACAAACTCTTTAATTTGGTAAATTGTTTTGTTCGCCCTGAAAAGGGCGGGTTTCATCAATTGTCGGGGGAACGCGATCGAAATTTGTATGTATGGCCTGAATATTTGACAGGAATCCACTGTATGTACTGCCATCATCAGCTGCTTTCAAAGTCACGACCACTTGGTTTAGGGGGATGGATTTGAGTCGAGACTTCATTCGTGTCATGTCTCGCCTCATGTCCAATCATTATTCTTTGAACGCTCATTTATACCGGGTTGGGCTGAGCGACAGCAATCTCTGTGAGTGTGGACAAGGCTATCAGGACGCAGATCACGTTATTTGGTCTTGTGCTGAACATTGTGGAGTCAGATCGGGGCTCTATGATTCCCTTCGGGCTCGAGGTAGACAACCCAATGTGCCAATTCGAGATATTTTGTCTGTACGTGTTTGGGAGTACATGAAACTCATTTATGTGTTTTTGACTAACATTAGCTCTAGATTGTAGTTTAGTTGTTTAGTGTATGTTTAGTTTAAGTTTTTTTTCTGTGTATTATTTTTTTTCTTTTTCAAAAAATGTCCAAGTCAAAGAAAACCATAAGTTGTATAGTTATAAGTGTTTCAATTATTTAGAATTTAAATTTAATGTGTTATGTGAACCATACTTTAAATTTCCACCCTCTTTCCCATCCGTAATTTGTAATTTCTATTAACCTCGAGACGGCCGCGCTTAATCGGTTTTATCCCCTTAACTTTAGTTTTAAGATAAATGATATAAATATATATAAAACATGAAAATTTGGCTCTGTAAAGTTGTAAAGTTCGATTGAGCCTGTACAAATAAGTGATTCATTAAAAATTAAAAAGTCTCGACAGGCTGGGCACTGCTGGCTACCGACCACCAGCTGCTGGTGCCACGACCAGCTGCTACTGCCACGACCAGTTGCTGGATACCGAGCGATGCTGCTGGGTGCTGCCCAGCACCGGGAGATCCGCGCAGCTCCAATGCTGCCGAACGAATGAGGCATTTGTTCGGAAATGTGTCTTTTATGATGGCATCGGGTACCATTGCATGAACAAAAGGGGGTATCAACTAAAGCAATGTGAATCAAATTCATTAAAAGGGGAGGGGAATCAGATGTTTCGCCAAACACTAGCGTGAAACAGAATCTACCTCTCGAGAACAAAGAATAAGAAGAAGAAGACGATGGGAGGCGTCTCTTGCTTAGATTTGAAAACTGTGCTAGGAAATTTGGTTAATTTACTCTGTGAATCGAAATTACAAGACATCACCTTACATTTACGTTATTTTTAATAAGTTAATGTTAAAAATCAATTAACTTGATTACTAAAACTGATACGTAGAATTATTTCCAATCGATTGGTGCAAACGATATGAAAATCGTTTATGCAATGACTTAGTTATTATCGCTCAAAATATCCAAAACGACCCGTAACGCGGTCGATTTCTGAAATTTAGAACGGCGCCCCAGTATAGAAATGAAAGACGTAGTCCTTCGTCAAAACCTCTTTGAAGTTTTTGTGAATCAAACCCCTATTCACCATACTAAAAACATGACCCATCGGTGCAAAGGATTGGACATGAATAGGCTAAAGGAACAAACCTTACAATACCTTCCAAAACAAACCCGTCAACAGCAAGTTGTAGGTGATGATAAATCTGTGGAAGAGACTAAGAACTGCATAGAAGTTCAATCTTCCTCTATGATAAATGGGCAAGACATCAAGCACTGGCTGAGAACGATGGTAATTCGGACATCTGTATAGCTTTTAGCGACCAATTTGACCAGTCGGAAAGAAAATTCGTTCAAGGGGTTGGCCCCCTTTTCCGCAAGAATGTTTTTTTTCTGATGCAGGACAAGACATAGTGCACAGAGAACTAGTACGGTTTATCACACCATAACTTATGTCACCAACACTTATGTCATTGATTTGCAAGTTGACTTGTAGTATTATTTAAATTCTTATATGAAGCGTTATAAGAACGATGGGTTCGTTCTGTAGAATTGTTAGCGACCATTCCAAAGCAAATCTTCATGCTATAAGTGTAGTATTTAATAAAATGACCATCCCTCAATACATACTAAGATGTTATGAGTGGGTAGATTTAAATATAACGGAGCAAGAGCGAATTCTGAAAGATGTTTGCGTTATTTATCTTTGTGATGCACATCTAACAGACAAGCAATACGTCTTTGTGGAGAAATCCTTTACAGAAGTCGACTGCAAGTTTTGTACATTGGAAAAAAATATTATAGCCAACATTTACAACATATCTGACTATATCAAGTTCAAGAAATATTGGCCAATATGTGCTTTTTTCTTCTAAGCAATGAAAACAATCAGACTTATAAAAATGCTTATTTTTTTCTCAACATTGATTTTAACTACTCAGATGATTTTGATTGCATGGAAAACGAATCAGAATAGAAGAGATTGAGAGGAAGGACGAAAGTCAATATAAACTTAGCTCATTTTACCAAGATGCATATAAATGATTTCAGTCAGCAATTGCTCAAGTTAAAAACAAGATTTCAATGTTTTCAGAGCGATTCGTTTTTTTTGAAGCCATTCATGAAAAGGTACATATACATGCTCACACTTTGGGCTCCTATTTTTAGCGAATCAGTAGGGATGAATGAAGAACTAGAAAAAATAAAAGGAAAAGTAACGCCCCAATAGGAGGAACATTTTTGACGTAGACTACGTCTTACGGCAAGGGTAGGGTGTCAAATGAAAATCTAAAATTTTGCGACCGTCACGAAAAACCGTACGTTTTGTACGCGAATAACTCGAAAAATCCACGATAGATTTACATGATTTCTTCTTCAGTCGGTCGGAAATTTTACCGCGCTCCAGTTCAATTGTCAAACATTATTGTCAAACAATAGTAAACTATTGAAAAAAAACGCAAATATAAGGTGATGTCTTATAATGTCATTTTGCATAGTACATTTACCAAATTTCCTATCACAGATCTCAAATCGAAGCAAGGAACGTCTTGCATCTTTTTCTTCTTCTTTGTATTAGAGAGAGACTTGAACCAATCATGTCATTCGTCTCTCCATGTACGTCTCGCACGCAGCTGAGAACGGTGTAAAACGAACACTAAGGAAAATTTTGCCTCAGTCGCTCATTCGTTCGGCAGCATTGGAGCACAGTTCATTCATTCCAGTTTTACCAAGCGACACGATCGGTCGTGTTTTTCGCACCCTCGCAGTAAAAGTTTTTTCTCCCGTTTTTTCCCCTCGCCCGCTTTCTCGCGATTGCGTGTTTGGTTCACAACCTATCGCTTGCGCTTGCTCATCTTTTGGTGGTGGCAAAGCAGAAAAAAAGTCCTTCAAAGTTCGGATACATTTCCCGCTCGACCAATTGCTGTGGCAATGGGTCGAAAAAATCGACCAACGGTGACATCCGCTCCCGAAACATTACCGCAACCGGGCAGCTCCAAGCGGCTGCGCCACAATGACGCCGATCCAGTGGATCGCAACGCTCGTCTACTAGCGAGCAATCAATTCGCCGTGCTTCCGATCCAGGAGGTGCCGAAGAAGGTGAAGGTTCCCCCGCTCTTCACGACGTCAAAGGACATTGCTGCACTCAGGACCGAGCTTGCAGCTATCAAAATCCATCCGCTGTACAAGCTGTGCAGTAATGGAATTAAGGTGATGTGCTCGACGGAGGCTGACTACCGTGCTGTCGGCGCTCACCTAGTCGCGAAGAAACATGAGTTCTACACTCACGACGCGCCCGGAAGCAAGCCAATGAAGGTGATTCTGCGTGGCCTTCCAGAACTCACACCGGAGTCAATCTTCGCCGAGCTGCAAGCGGTGGCACTGAAACCTCAAAAGGTGTTTCCCATCAGGCGCCAACAACATGGAAACTACCGGGACCAACTCTATCTGGTCCACCTTGTGAAGGGATCCGTCACGATGGCGGAGCTGATGAAATCACGGGCCCTTTTCGACGTCATCGTCGAGTGGGACCGGTATCGTCCGAGACAGCACGACGTGACGCAATGTGGCAACTGCCTTGCGTTCGGCCATGGAACTCGCAACTGCCACATGAAACCGCGATGTGGCAAGTGTGCCGGAGCCCACAGTACCAACGATTGTGCCCTGATGGAAGAAGGTGCGGTACTGAAGTGCGCAAATTGTGGCGCAAACCATGAGTGCAGCAATCGTACCTGCCCCAAACGTGCTGAATTTTTGGCGATCCGCAAGAAATCATCTACCAAGTCTCGGCCTGCTCAACGCCGTCCACCACCTCTGATGAACGAGGAGAATTTCCCGTCGCTTCGGTATCAGGTGCCAAACCTACCACCGATCCCATTGAATCACCGCCAAGCAAACCGCCCGTCAGCTTCCGTCCATCATCGTTTCGCGGCAGCCGCCGCCGCCCCAACCCGACTCCTCCTCCAGGCTGGGGCAATGCGAGTCGCAGTACTTTCACGCAACCACCCGTCGATGAACAGCTCTACAACTCGGAGCAAATGGTGGAGTTCGTGCAGCTCATCGCCAACTACGTCTGCCGCTCAAGGAGGAACAGCTCAAAGCCGCCACATCCGTGACGATGACGTTCATTACTAAGTATGGACCGTAAACATACCATAAACATCCTAAATTGGAATGCTTGTTCCATCCGGAACAAAACAGTAGAGCTCGGTGACTTCCTTAACAGGAAGGCCATCGACATCGCCATCGTCACCGAGACACACCTCAAACCGGAAATCAGCATATTCATCCCTGGATACCGGATTGTGCGACTGGATCGTAGCGGCTCTAGTGGAGGAGGAGTTGCGATTGCCCTGCGTTACAACATCAACTGCCATCTGCTTCCGAGCTTTCAGCTGCAGACTATCGAAGCCATCGGAGTCGAAGTCGAAACTACCGTCGGCCCAATCACCATCATCGCGGCCTATTGTCCCAAGCAAGCCAGTACCAACAACGGAACAACAACGGCCCTACGAAACGACATCCGTAAGCTAACTCGGAGGCAGGGGCAGTTCATCATCGCCGGCGACATGAATGCGAAACACGAAACCTGGGGGATCACCCGGCGGAATCGGAACGGAATTATTCTACAGGAAGACCTGGAAGAGGGACATTACACCGTCCTGGGCCCGGATACTCCCACCCGGTTGAGCCGATCCGGGGTCCATTCGACAATCGACATCTTCCTCACCAACATGCGGAACAACATCGCCCAGCCGGTAGTGCACCAGGAGCTCAGTTCGGACCACTATCCGGTGGTGGTCAAAGTTGGGTCCTCGGTCAACCGGCATCGAATCACCAGACGGAACTATCATCGTGCCAGATGGGAGAGGTTCAGACAACACGTCGACAACACCGTCGATTTCAACGTGCACCTCGAGTCGGTCGATGACATCGATCAACAACTGCAGTCCATCGAACAGGCGATCTCCCAGGCCCGGGAGCAACACATTCCAGCGATTGAACAGGTGAGCAACTCTGTACCCATTGATAGACCCACCAAAGATTTGATACAATTACGCAACGCCATACGGAGGCAGTACCAGCGAACTGGTTTACCAACTCTAAAACGTCACTGCAATCAAGTTTCTAAAATTATTAAGGCCAGAATGGTGGACCTTAGAAATAATGATTTCGCTGACAAAATTCGCTCTCTCCCAGATTGTGCTAAGCCGTTCTGGAAGATGACAAAAATTTTAAAAACTAAGCCAAGGCCCATTCCACCGTTGATCCCACTAGACGTCAATGACTCAAGGGATCGGTTGATAACACCTGCAGAGAAGGCTGATGAGATAAGTCAACACTTCGTCAGTTCGCACAATCTCGGTCAAAACATCGTCAGTCCACACGAAGCTGCAGTTAGCGCGCTTATAACTAACATCGATCAAAGTCCTAACGACTTCTCCGAAGATTTGGAGATCTCAGCTGACGAATTGTTGACTTATATCAAGACCTCTTAGAACATGAAGGCCCCCGGTTTCGACAACATTTTTAACTTGGAGCTCAAGCAATTGAGCCCCCAGTTCTACAACCATCTGGCGGTGGTGTTTAACCAATGCCTCCGTCTTGGCTACTTCCCATCGTGCTGGAAGTCAGCCAAAGTCATCCCCATTCGGAAACCTGGGAAAGATCCTTCATGTTCCAGAAGCTACAGACCAATCAGCCTTCTCTCAGGTCTATCTAAACTGTTTGAGAAAGCGATCCACCGTCGGCTCCTAACATCTGCTGACGAGCTCAATATCCTGTTGGATGAGCAGTTCGGTTTCCGTCATGGTCGCTCAACAGTCCATCAACTTAATCGAGTCATGAACATCCTCAGGCGGAACAAGTCTGTTTCGAAAATAGCCGCTATGGCCCTCCTCGATATCGAGAAGGCCTTCGATAATGTGTGGCATGATGGCTTGGTGTACAAGCTCAAGCGATACAATCTTCCAATCTTCCTGGTGAAGATTATTAAAAATTATCTCTCTGACAGGACATTCCGTGTTTCGTTGCATGGTGCAGTTTCCGGTAGTCAGGAGATCTCCGCCGGTGTTCCGCAGGGAAGTATATTAGGTCCACTTCTGTTCAATCTATTCACCTCGGACATACCCCCGCTCCCTGAAAATGGATCTCTATCGTTGTTCGCCGATGATACCGCAGTCGTCCACAATGGTAGGGTAATAAGAGCGCTTGCCGCGAAACTGCAGCGAAGCCTGAATGTTCTGTCAGAATACTTCACTGAATGGAAGATTTGTATCAACGCAGCGAAAACCCAGGTCATCCTGTTTCCACACTCTAATTCTCCCAGACTTGTCCCGCCTGAGAATTGTAAAATAAGCCTGAACAACACAACGGTGGAATGGACCAAATCAGCTGTCTATCTTGGTGTCACTCTAGACAGCAAGCTTATTTTCAGGGATCAGGTTGACAAAACTGTCACAAAATGTAATACTCTGTTGAAACTACTGTACCCATTGATCAACAGAAGGTCTACATTATCCCTTAAAAATAAGCTTGCTGTCTACAAGCAAATCATACTTCCGGTCATCGAGTATGCAATACCAATCTGGGAGAGTTGTGCAAAAACACATCTCCTGAAACTTCAGAGAGTACAAAACAAGTTCCTCAGGATGATAATGAACACCCCTCCGAGGACAAGAACATCTGAGGTCCACCGTCTGGCCGAGATAAAAATGCTCGACGATCGTTTTAGTGAGTCTATCAATCGGTACAGGGCACGCTGCCTAACATCGGATCACCAGATCATTCGGAATCTGGTTCCCCACCCCTAGGATTTTCAAATTGTAGTTTTAGTTGTAGATTAGGTAGGTTGTCAAATTTTAAAACTAACAATGTCCCAAGGGCCGAACTGAATATTTCATGTAAAACATAAACATTTTAAACACAACAAACACAAACAATTAAACAAAGCTGAAGAGCCCAATGGGCTGAAACACTTAAGATGTTAAATTATTATATAAGACAAACAATGAAAATAAAGATCAATTTTACTACTACTTACTGCCTCAGTCGCTTGGCAGCATTGAAGCTGTGCGGAGCTGGTCGCTGATGGCTGGTCGCTGGTCGCAGGCAGCGGGTCGTAGCTGCTTCATTCGTCCGGCAGCGGAGCTGGTCGCAGAGCTAGCTGGTACTCGCGTAGCAGCTGGTGGTGAGATGTACCAAACAGCGATCGTCGCGATGAGGTATAATGGCGGATATGGGGGCGCACAATCGCGTCGGTTTGTGCAAGCCGCCATCTTACCTCATCGTGACAATTGTTTCGCCGTGACTTCTAAAACGCTGCTGTTTGGGGGAAAGCGTCCTTGGGGGCGAGCAGCAGTAGGTGGAAATAGTCTGTCCTTTTGAGGACAATGAATTAAAATAAAAGAGTTGTTTTTTAAAGAACTAATGTTAAATTTAGTTCGGTGCTCGATTGAGGGCGAGCCGTCGGTAAAAATTTTACCCAGCTGGTTAGTGCAATCCATAAATTGATAATCTGTCCTTTTGAGGACAACCAATCCAGTTCAGAGAGTTGTTTATATAAGAATTAAATTAATATTTGTTTATATAAGAATTAAATTAATATTTGCCGATTTGTTCGTCACGACTAGCAGGACCAGGGTTGCCAATATTTTTTTGAATAAACTGGAAGAATGCAACAAAAAAAAACTGGATCCTAACAAAAATAAAGAAAAAGCCCGCTAAATGAAAAACCTTTTGCCGCATGTTCCAATCTATATGTTTTATGTAAAATATATTGTTTTAACTATAAATTCTTTACACTAACAGAGATGATAGTAATCATCTCTTTATTACAACATTGTCATTTTAAGATTTCTTATATTCTAGATTATATACAAACATTTCGACATAAAATAGAGCGAAAATAAAGCGAATATAACCACATATTCAGCATAAAGTAATTTAGGCTTTCACCATGCGACATATGGTTGAAACTGTATATATACTAGAGGATACTGTTAACTTATAATTATCAACTATAAGAGTTATTGTCAGAACAATATGAAATATAATTATCAATAATATGCGAATTGTCAAAGAACGGTAAAAATAATTCCTTTCTTGATTTCGACCCAAACAATTTAAAAAAAAATCATTATTTGTCCTTAGGGAACGTCCATTAATTACGTCACGCAAAAATTGACTTTTTTAAAGCCCCCCCCCCCCCCCCCCCCCCGCATTGTCACGTTTTTTGTATGGGCCACCAAATTTTTTGTATGGATCGTAACGTTTTCTCAAAACCCCCTCTCCCCCCTTACTGCGTGACATAATTAATGGACCTTCCCTTACATACCAAATTTGAATAAAAATAAGACTCCCATTTCAATATCAAAATTTATAACACTAAATCTTATACAAAATACCTACTTAAATAATTTTGAAGGATTTGGATTCTACAATAGTAAAAATAAAACAGCATTTAGTTATCGACTAACTCCCGTTTTTTTCTGTTATGAACGCTAATTAGTCGCGATAATAGAAGCTATCAAATATATTACTGATTCTCAGAGTTGCAGCCTCAAATTATTGAATAATAATATTTATGATAGCTGCCCTACAGGAAAACTTTTTTCTATCAGGCAGACTAACTTCCAAGAGTTAGTCATACAATGGATTCCAAGTCACATCACTCTATCAGGAAATGATAGAGCTGATGCTGCAGTCAAATAAGGTGTTTCAAGACCAACACAGGAGAACCATCCTCTTACGGTAGGTGACTGTTTCATAAACTTCAAAACTGAATTAATGTCAGAATGGAAAATAGAATATTTTGAGTTACCTGAAGACAACGGAAAACAGCATTTCAAAATAATGAATCAAAATAAATTGGAACCTTGTAACTATCAATTAAATTTGTCCACTAAACAGCCAAAACAAAAATGCAAGATTGTAATGCAATTTCGCATGATTTTGTTTCATTCCTCGTAATGGATCGTAACTTGGAGGAAAAAATGCAAAATTGGTCGTGGGCAAAAAAGCAACACATCAATTCGCTTTGAAAAATTCAATGTGTGAGTGAAGTTGTGCAGTGAATTAGTGTTGAGTATAAGATTGGAGTCCGGAAATTCAATGGTTCACAAAAAAATGATCACGATACGCAACCGAGATTCGGACCGAGGCTGCCTGCGTCATGGCTCTAGATAGTAACCATTCAGCAACTTTAACAAGATGAAAATAGTTGACTAAAAGCCCTACACTTGCTTCGATTGTCGAGGCACTCGGCGATACAGTAATGAAGCAAATGTCTCTCACACACACTTGCATTCATTTCATAAAGCTGGGCAAACTTGAATAGAGGGGTAGTGGACTGGATGACGAGGAAAATAAAAATAAAACACTTTAGCGCCAACATTTGATTAGGGCGAATCTGCTTTTGTAAACAAACACTTTGTCTGCTAATTTATCGGAAGTTGAACACCATTCCTTCAAATTGAATATATCAGCGGACAGAAATAAAGCTCCTCTTCCTTAAAGAGTGCTTAATTTGTGTTTGTAATATTTTATTCAAGAGAAAATTACTACGAAAGCCATTGTTTACAAAAGCGAATTCGCTCTAATCTAATGTTGGCGCTGACTTGACAGCAGAATTCTAACAGTGGCCAATGGCGTTGCGGCATTCTGTGATATTGTCTCACCCATATTGAAAAGTTGTTGACGGTTGAACGAAGACCCAACGGTTGCTTCGACTGTCGAGGCACTAAGCACTCAGCGATAAATTTGTTTCGAGGAATCTGTGTGCTTTCAAACGCTTGCACACACTTGCATTGCTTCGTTTATACCATAAAACGCTTTGTGGATCATGTTCGGCAAAATTGCGTTTTCTGAATCATGCGGATTTCTCAAGATATGGTTGCAAAAACTGCAATTCTAGGGTTTTTTTTTCATTACGGCGAATCTACAATTGAGAGATTCTCTCCGGGCTCGCTCTCTTTCATTCATAAACCAATCACCTTTGCGTTTTTCATTCTACTATTTGTAGAGTATGCTAGCCAACACTGTTGTGTTTCGATCTGTACTAAAGAATGCCTCGTAAGTTTTATAATGGCGCTGTAATGAATGAAAGAGAGTGAGCCCGGAGAGAATATCTCAATTGTAGATTCGCCCTAATGAAAAAAAACCCTAGAATTGCATTTTTACCACCTTTTTTAACTTTTGGGTGTAGAAACGATTGCTATCGGAAGAATTAGAACCTTTCACACGGCTACAAAGGACACGTTAGAAAAATGAAACTTGATCAGATCAGATACTTGTAGTACTTGTAATGTGCAAAAAAACCTTATTCATTTTCTTTAGAATGTAACAAATTCTCTGGGATAAGACGATAGTTTCGACTGCTCTCTAAAAAAGTAAACTGTAAAAATGCTCTCAGAAATACAAATCAAGATGAATATCTACAAGTCGCTAAATTAATCAGTGAGGCAGGAATAAATGTTTGAGTCCAGTTTGCGCTATCAATCACTTCTTATTGAGCCCTCACCTGTGTAGATAGTTGTAGGTTTGCATGTTAAAGCTAATCAAATTGATTTTTTTCGTGTAACCGTCGTTTTAAATATTAATTTCACTTAACACTTGGCTAAAACTGACCAAACAGGTCAGGGCCATTAAAAGAAGAGAAAAAAAACACTACAAATAGCAGTCTTTCAAGGGAATAGGAATCTTTCCACATTCTTAAAAAGGTTCAACAATGAAAAGGTGAAAATTAATCTAGCAAACAGGGTTCTGTAGAAAAAAAACTGGAGAAAACTAGACAAAAGTTAGAAAAACTGGACGATTTGTAGATTTAACTTTTTGACTGGATCAGGTAAAAAAAACTGGAAGAATCCAGTTTAAACTGGAACATTGGCATCCCTGAGCAGGACAATTCTCCGACGGTGGAAATTTTTTGGTGCAACCCGCGATGAATCAATAAATCAATTCAATTTCTAATTTAAGAGAGTAATTTGAATAAGAGTTTATCTTACATTTCGGTCGATTGACAATCATATTGGATTTTGCCAAATCGTTACTAGGCAACAGTGTACTATGCAGCGGATCCATAAAATCAGTGAAAATAAATCAAAGCCTGCCGGTTACTTTGATTTATTTTCACCGACAAATCCTACCAGATACAAATCCATCTTTGCTACTTACAATTTAATATTCTCAGTTTGAGAGTTTGTTTGATTGAGATTTTCGTTTCAAATTGTCGATTGGCAGCCAGTGGTATTAGCAAAACTTGTTTTCTCTTCGTCGCATACCTAAACCACACAAATTCCCTATCACGGACACCATTTTCGATGTCGAACATGATATTCCGAACTAACATTCTCTGTAAATTCCAATTAGTAGTGTGTTATAAACAGTTCTTCTGTTGTGTTAACGATTCGCGTTGGATAGGGTCCTACCTCTAGGCAGAAATTCGTTTTGAGAAACATAGTGAAAGTGAGATGCCTAACCGATTTGATCCAGAACGCTTGCGCAGATTCAGGAATTGGGGCGAAATTGAAAGCAGCAAGAGATAATGCGTTGCCAACAACTAGTTGGGACGCTGGAGAAGGTAGGAAATTGGAATCTATTAAATTAAAATCAACTTGACAAATTGCATGTCATCATTGGGCTCCCTGTCTTAATAAATTTCAACATAGTATTCATTGTATTCTGGTGATGACATGCGCATCATGCTTTTACTGCATATGAACCTTCACATGATATCGATAAAACTAATGCGCTGAACATGTTTTAATGTGTGATTATTTTATCAGGTGTTTATTTTATATTCATAAGATATTATCATACATTAACCAACCTTTTTCCCATACTTATTGCAAAGGATAATGATATTTTATAAAACTCACTCTCTTTCTTCTGCGAGATCTAATATATTTATATATATTTCGATTTCCTTAACGTTTTAGCCATATTGAATTGACTAATTTACCTGATATTCACATAGAAACATGAATAATAATTTTACAAAAAAACCATAAACCATATTTTTGGTACGCATTTAACCTTCTATTCCCAACTATGGCCTGATGTATTCATCACATAGTAAAATGTAGAATATAAAAGTTTTCAATGGAAAAGTAAGAGTGAGCGGTTGTGTATTTTTCGATGGGCTTATTCATACCAACACCTATATAACTAAATGAATATAGTGGGAATTTTAATGTTTTGAAATGGAATGGCCGATTGATCACATGAGAAAGTCATTTAGATGTTATCAAGTAGCTTTATATTCCGTATAGTATACCGAATATAGCCGAATGACAGGAGCGATGAAATAAACAAACTTGACTGAGATTCGTCCGAATAAGAATCCTTAGCGATATCCATATCCATCGAAAATTTTCGACTCAATGTTTGTTGGTGACTTTTCATGGTCCAGTACAGCAAACGCCTTGTTAAGCATGTCTTAGCAAAGGTATAACTAGTTGATTATAGTTTCTAGCTAAATTATTGTGTGAGTTATAGTTAAAACTGTAATCGTGCGCTACATAATCGACTGAGTCAAAGGACATGTACTCTATATATATGTATATAACCTTATAACAACTGCAAGATAATTTTTGTTATTTTCTGTTTGATAAAACTTCCTGAACTTTGAACATTTTATGAGACGCTTACACATCTGAAAATGTTGCAATTGATTATTGTGTTTTCATAGCAATCACTAAACCTGTCGGATATTTTCTGATAACGAATTTAATCGTAATATGAATTCTAGAGTATTTCAATGTTTATTATTACCCTTGAAATCCAGAATTGCTAAAATTGCATCAATTGCAATTTTTTGATTCTTTGAAGTTGAATTATGCAAAGGCATACTACAACTCAGATTGTATACAAATGATCTGAATGGTAGGGCATTTAAATGGTGAATGTTGAAAAGGAGACAAGGCATCAGTCAAAATATATGTTTGTATGTACGTATTATAGAATTTCCTCCGCAGCCTGTCGTTACTGAAATCCCCCAAACGATGCAAAACATTGTTGATGGTTCCGGCGATGGTGAGAATTCCGAGATGCTGGCCTTTCAGGCACAGTATGACATACGAATAAACATTAAGTAATGTCAAGCGCTTATGATTATAAGAATGACTAAAACTATCATGAATTTAATAATTTTATATTCCCTAAAAGATCCTCAACTTTCTTCTAGGCCTTAAAGATAGTCCATCGTAAAACGTGCAACCGTGACCGTGTCATCATTAAAACCAAAAGGCCCTTTTCAGGACCACCAAAGAGTTATAAAGAGTGTACAAGAAAATTTTCCCACGACTTCATAAAACCAAACGGTCCTTTTCAGGGCCACCAAATAATATCTCAACAGCGTACAACAGAATTTTCTTACATACTGGCTTCAAAACGCTGGTTTAATGTCCCATAAGAGCCGCACCCGTCATATTGTGACTTAAACTGCTTCTATCGGTAAGGGTTAGCGACCGGCACGAATAATTGAAACCCTTTTAACGCTAATAATAGCTACACAGAATTTCCCTGACATTATAATGCATCACTTAGTTTAACGTAGTCTACGTCAACCGGTCGTGTCTTGTACACAACCCCAATGATTTTTTGGAATCAAGCAATACCTCGAGACCATGAGTTTGAAACACGGTCGTGGAAAAAAATTGTAATGAGGGTATTAATTTATTTGGAAAAGGAACATTTCCTTGGAGCAGAAGTGCACTCTAAACAAATGCTGACAACTGCATTGCAAAGCAGACGTGTCTCACCCAAAACAAGTCCCTCCTATGGTAATGCATCGGCTCCGATTAAGAGGATTGCAATTAAAAGAACAAATAACCTCGCTACGTCGAAGGAAAATAAGGAGTAAGAATTTGATCGCATTCATGACCACTTTTCGAACAAAACACGTTCAAACGAAGACGTCCAAATGCCTTCTCATTTACATAAGATAAGAAACTTGATCAAACACATACCTTGGTCGATGTACAGCAACCTTGCGGTCCACCCAAGGGTAAATATAACTAAAAATTAGTCAACAGAATGCATTTGCTCTACTTCAACTTTAGAAAAACTTAGTTCATCGTCGTATGTCGACCGATCTTCTATCAAAGACATTTATATGGAACGAGCAACGTTGAAACGTAAAAGTCTGTTCTATGAAAACATGGCTATTAATAGTCCAGACTATTATATTTGATTTAACAATGTCAAGTTAAACATAAACATTGAAACAACTAAGCGGAAACAATCCATCATGACTTTAAAACGCTTCAACCTACCAAATGGTTATCAGATAGCATAATCAGTCGAGTTATTAGTACGAGACACTGAAGAAGTCTGCACATTGTAGACGAAATACGCGTATCTGTCGAAGATAAGCAAAGGTAGTTGGAATTAAATGGAAGATACTAATTCTTCTTCTAATTTCTACTAACTTTATTGTTAACGACCCTAATACTAGAGTAAGATCATTGTAAAAAAGTTTCAAACAAGCGATGGATTTCTATTTGAAAAATCGAGTATCAATTGGACATGATTTTAAATCAATTGATTGGACTATAAGCGATGCATATATGACAGAGCGAACTGATGCTTTTAGTTGTGGAGTTTTCGTTGTGCACAATGCAGAATGGCACATGAAAAACGAATTCGAAATACGAAAATGGAATCGCCATGCATGACTGTGAATTGTGTAATAGATGGCTTCACTTCCTTTGCGATATTCGAAATCAAATATCCGAGCATTTTCCCACTGATAACATAGGTAATAAATGAAAGACATTCTTCGACGGATTTGCATTCGGTAAAAAATTAATCATGTAAGAGTTTCAGTTCGAAACGGCTAAAAAATGAAAGAAAACAAAAATAAATATGCACAATAACTCTAAAATTTTGCTATGGACCCGTCCCTTCTTATGAATTTTACTCCAAACCGCACTTTCGTGATCTTCATCATCTTGGACCTGTTCAACGCTAGTATTTGAAACGCGTGATGAACCGAAATGATTTCATAAGACACGAATAGTCAGTTTTCAGTGGCCCGAAATGTTATCATTGTATTTGGTAGACATGGAAACCGGTAACAGTTCGAATAGCCGGTCTTGCATGACTCTGCCTCCCATACCAAAACCTGGCGGACTGAGGCGGATGGACAAAGCCCTGAGGTACAAATAATAAAAAAAAATACAGTACGAAGCAAAACTCTAGGGAGGAGACGGGCTTTAGTTTTAACATGAGCCACCGGCAACAAAGCAAAATGATTTTACAGCTGAAGGGTGTGGCTAGATCTATATTCACCATGGAATGTAACTTCACGAAATATAAAGAATAGGTTAATTCGAACCATTTGTTACCAGTTTCTGAGGACCCGGATAGCGAAAAACAAATTTTCAACCTGTTCATACGGAGATTTGTATGGGAGCAAATATTGATCATTTTTAAGTTAAATTACTTATACTATTAATACTTAATTGTAATTTCAATGCAAAAATTTGTAGGTTTTTCTGGTGTATGAATGAAGTCATTGTGTTCAGTTGAACGAAATTTATTAGCGTTCAAAAACCTTTCATTTTTGCGTAACGCTCTCATTTAGAAAAGAGAAACGTAGTCCTGCGTGAAAATCTTGTGTCACGTCACCACATCTATTGATGTAAGGAAAAAAACCAACACTAATTTTGCGCGTTGTGTCGTAGTTGTTACTGCTAGTAATTAAACAAGTTCGACTTGCAATAAGAAAAAAGAAAACACATTAACACAAGTCATAGTACGTTGTACTATGTAGAGAATACATGTACACAACGATGGATTGTGTAAAACACTGGCATGATAAATAGTCAGATGGGGCCCTATTTTCCCGGAAGATCCAATTTCTTAATAACGTGTCTTAAAATTTATGCCGTTTGATTTGAGTAGGACTAAGAAAATAAAATAGTACAATTATTGACGAAAATTTAGCTGCCATGTGCTTAGAAAGTATGTACTCATTTCCAGTTCTCTACCTTATTAGCCATTGAATTTTTACATACAAAGATATCATAAATAAATAAATAAACGTAGCGGTATCTCCGCCAGAAACTTTCACAGTTACGCCGGTCACAAGCCCAGAAGAAGGAAGAGCTTAAAAATAAAGCTTTAAAAAAGTTGCTATTATTTTTTTATTTTTCTTAGATGGATTGGCACCCATAATTTCAACAAAACTATGCGATCTTGAATACAATATGAAACTCAAAACATTTCACTATACTTAAGGTCTGTTTGGATATTAAAGGAGCTTCGAAACAAGGCCCTGAAAGTTTGAAACATCTGAGAAGTTTAACTGTCTTCTGAGATACCTTGTTACACATATTGAAACATTTTCATCTCCTTGGTGGGTATCAATGTCTGTAAAAAATCTGTAACTTTATAGCAATATCTGTATAATGTCTGTAATCTGTATTAGGTCTGTATGATTATTCAAATGTCTGTTTAAATACAGACATGTCTGTATACCTGGCATCCCTAGTGCTAAGATGAATCAATCATTGCGTTCAGAACTGGAACACCGCTACGGTCAATTAAGATACAAGTGCGATCAAAATTGATGATGCAGATAGCTCTTTGAAATTATTTAATGGAAAAGTTGTGATGCAAATTTCGACGATACTACACGGTTTAATTGTTCATGTTTCAATAAACATCAATTCAATTGAAACAGCTGGTTGAGAATATTGCAACTTCATGTCAATAATATGTATGCGTACCCATCAGTGCCAAAACTGGCATACTTACCATACATGGCATTTTATGCATTTTCATCGTCTGTGTTAGTCTTTAAGTGATGTCAAACAGGCTCCAATAACCTTTAAACAAACTTTCGCTCTTTTTGAACTTTTGCTTCATCGAACTCAAACTTAGACATGTCTTAGTGTCGAAAATGTTAAGGCTGTGCTCTAGTGGCAGATGAAAAACGTGCCATGGGTGGGCCATTCACATGTTAGATGACGGTAATATGTAAGTGTCTTGCATTTATTCCTCCTACGCACGACCGACAGCCAACTGTTCACTGTTTTTCTTTGGTAGAAGTTTCCTGTTTGATCGGGTTTGCCTGTCGTTGCAGTGCAATAAATAAACCCTCATATATTTTCACATGAACTGGCTCGAAACAAATCGGATTGTAACTCTCTTTGCATTGAACTCGTTAAGGGCTGAGCGTTCAGTCAATGCACAAAGTTGAAACGATGGTATTAGGTTACTCGCTTTGGGGCAAATGGAGTAAAACGTGTCAACGGCTTTATATTCGCTTCCAAGTTATTTCGTCCTGAATTATATTTTGATCAAGAAAGTTTGCTAATTGTTCGAGACCCAATAGAGAATCTTCTAAGCATTGCAAAATGTAAATTGCATCAGTCAAATTATCTAGACCAGACTTTTGAGATGCCTCCATAGCATCAATACAGTATCTCGAATGCGCTAATATCCGAATGCGTGATTTCCATTGGAATTCCCCACACACTTAGATTTTTTACAGAAATCTGTAAAGTTTTACCGAATTCTCAACAGCTGAACGTTCGGTAATTAGATTTTACGGATTTCGGTGAAATTTTACAGATATCTGTGAAAAATTTACCAGATTTCAGTAAAACTTTACCGAAATCCGTAAAATTGAATTACCCAACGTTAGCTGTTGAGAATTCGATAAAACTTTACAGATTTCTGTAAAATAGTGTGCAGTAAAACCAATTTTTATGACTCACAAAAAGTCTTTGTAGTGTCCAAGATTCGAAACATGTAAAACCGAGTAGAATCTAATTGATTCTTACAACACTGAGCCATTCATACTTATTAATAATTATCATGTTGCATAGTCAAATCGTAAGATTGTAGCTGGTGAGAGAATATTACATTTAAGAATTCCACAAAGCGAAATTTTTAAGAAGGCTTTTGTTACAGCGAAGTTTTGTTGATAAATCCTTGTAGCAAGCTTGATACATCCAAGTTGAAAAACTTCACTTGCTTCGGCAAATTTCACAGATCATTTCATAAAGAACGCGTACTACCTCAATTTCCCTAAACACAGAACTGAATAGGATGCGCTATTGCTTTTTTGATGCTAACAAAACAGGAGAGAGAAAAAAAAACAAGAGGAGTGTAAATTTATGTGCATTCGATGGGGTTAACTTTCCAAATCCAATTGGATGGAAAATAGAGAAATGCTAAAATTTATGTGATACGGAATCGGTCCTGTGACAAGATTAGTAAACTGGGAAAATTTACGTGCACAAAATAAACACTATTCCACGTTCAAGTGGAAAATTTACGGCATTCGAATTCTCGAAACGAACATATATCAACACAAAACCCGTTACTTCGAAAGGATTCTATTATTTTCGATGCACTTTTACAGGTTAAAATACTATTCAACACGACGCGCGTTGGGAATTAGCGCAGCTGAATTTCAACACATGCAATGTTTAGAATGGGAGCTTTTTTTTATTAATCAGAAAATATAAATAATGTCCAACTAATATTTTTACAAAACATCGCTTCAAACAGATTTTTTTTTAATTTGAACCCGTGGCTCAATTATGCTCCACGAGTACCGTGAACGGGGTACCATTGATAACTTTTTTTTAAAGATTTTTTCTGAAATTCTACGAACTTTTTCGTATTAGTTTTTAGAAATGTGTAAGTTCAAACTTTGCAAAAAATCTGTGAACTTCACAGCAGCTCTACGAACTTTGAAAAATTTCCGCTTACTATTTTTTGAACTTTTTTGATGATTGATGCAGTTTTCGGACATCCCTAAAGTCTCACGACCATTAAGCGTATGTTGAAAAGGAAGGGTTAACCTTTAAGTTTGTCATATTTATTTCTATTCATCAACAGATCCCAATGATGTTACTTAAAGCTAAACTAGAACGGTACATTAATGGTTATGACATAAAACAAACTAAAAATTACACTCTCGATGCGAATTAGACAGGTCTTTAGAAAAAACCACTAAACTGACGACGAAGCATCTGGCGAGTCACGTTGAAATCAAACAAGGGGGAAACCCTATTAAAGAGTCTTTGTAAACTGCCACGGGGTTGCACGTTGATGGTGATTTGCTCCAGAAGCTCAGGACAGTCGATGCGGTCTTGCAAGACATCTGCTATTAACAAGGCCCTGGCTGTATCTCTACGGGCTAACAGGGACTCTAGGTTAATCGGATGGCAACGGCTTTCGTAGCTTGGCAAACGATAGGGATCCGTCCACGGTAGTTTACGAGGCGCAAATCTCAAAACCCGTCGAAGAACAGCCTCTAATCTAACGACACCGTTGTTGTAATGAGGAGTCCAAACAACCGAGCAATACTCATTACTCATTACAATATTAATAGAACGACACAAGGAGCAGTACAACGAGATAGGACAGTAGATGTCCGTGAAGTCTTTAGCAATCCGGAAGATGAACCCCAGAACGCAGGAGGCTATGTCGACGGCGTACGAGAGATGCTGCTTGAAGGTGAGCTTGGTTTCCCAAATTACTCCTAGGTCCTTGACTTGACTGACGCGCTCAATTTCAGTGCCCAACAAGATATACTTGAATAAAATAGTCTGTTTCTTGTGCGAAAACGAGATAACCGTGCATTTGGCCGGGTTGACATCCAGCTGAAAAAAACATTCAGCTGACGTTGAAAAAAGCGACAGTCATCGAGTGAGTGCACTCGAAGATAGAGTTTCAGGTCATCTGCGTATGATAGTCATGGTCCTTCGAAAGCCAAATTTACGTCGTTGAAGTAGATCAAAAAAATCAACGGTCCCAAGTGACTACCCTGCGGTATACCAGACGTGGCTTTGAACATGTGAGACTGACAATCTCCTATGACTACAGCCAGATGACGGTCAGTGAGGTACAATTGAAACCATTGCAGCAGGCATCCGTTGATCCCAAGCCTGTCCAGTTTGGCAATAGCTATGCGGTGGTTCAATTGATCGACGGCTGCAGACAAGTCGGTGTAAATGACATTTGTTTGGGCGCGTTTCGCCATACTGTCAGTAATGTAGGAAGTAAGGTACAGCAGGTTAGTGGCAGTGGTGCGACCAACCATGAATCCGTGCTGGTCGGTACTAATATACGGTTTGCTGTGAGCGAGCAAGGGGTGGTTCAAAAATGACGTCCACTCTTTAGGGGGGGGAGGGGGGTATCAATTTTGTGACAATATGTGACAGGGGGGGGGGGGGAGGGGGGTTATAAAAATGTGACATCCAACAATTTTGCATTTGGACAATTTTGCAAATTTGTCAGCGTTAATACGAAAACAAAGGCGTCGAAAAGTTTGAGTGTACGGTAAATGAAAATAAACATTTTACTTAGTTGTGTGAGTACATAAAATTTATTTACTGTTGTCATACATGTTCTTATCGTCAATGAGCACGAACCGCATGATTTTGTAGTGTTGTGTTTTGTCGTGCATTCCCGCTGTGCAATTAACAAGCCAACCGTGGTGTGTGAATACTGGCGAGATATAATAAACGAATCCTATTATGAAGAACTTTTCAAATCGAAAATCAGCACCTTGAAAACGGAAGCTTCGAAACCGAAAGATATACTAAAGGTTTTTAAGCCAGCAGACCTTCTGTGGCGTATGTTTTTCGTCTAATGTAACTGTATATTCTTCAATATTTGTGCTGAACTGTAGATATCAACTTTAAGTTAACATTATTTTAAATAAATTCAACTTTTACTTACAATTTTAATGTGTTTTAATTAATAATAGAATTTAAGCTATCTGATCTAAATTTTAACGTGTTCGTAGTGTTACTTTGTGGTCGCTTTTATTCGCTAGAGGTATTGTGTAGACAGACAATCGAAACAACTGTCAAAGTTATGTGGTAGCGTTAGTGCTCAAGGCGGTTGATTTCAAATCGACCCAGTTGGCTTTGGGATGGTACTGAACGACCTGGCCTCTGTCGCTGACAATGACCCATTAGCTTCTGCACAGTGGCACTTCCCACCATTTTGACCAATCTTTTTAAAAATTTTGGATGTCGTCCGCTGGTTTTATGAATTTTCGAAGCTTTGCTTTGGTTAAAGCCCAAAAAGTATCGATTGGCCGTGCCTCCGTTCAGTTCGGCGGATTCATGTCATTCGGAACGAAACATACAATTTGACTTTTGTACCATTCTAAAGTGTTCTTTGCGTAATGACATGATGCCAAATCAGGCCAAAACACTACTTGACTTTCATGCTACCTGATCATCGCCAATAATCGCTTCTGGAGACATTCCTTAACGTATTTCTGAGTGTTCATCGTCGCCGTTGTGATGTACGGACTAGATGTTTTACCACACTCGCATTTTGCCTGCCAAACCATAACCTTCTTTCCGAATTTTTCGGTAAAAATTGCCTTCTACGTTTCGGGAATGTCTTTGTCTTCGCTTACAGTATAGAATTGTGGTCCGGGAAGCGTTTTGTAATCTAGTTTCACATACGTTTCATCGTCCATTATTATACACCCAGAATTTCTACACAATAACGAATCGTAGAGTTTGCGGGCCCGTGGTTTCAGTTTCGGCCTGTTTTGGTTTCCTTTTTGGTTTTCTCTGCTTCCTGTATGTTTTTAGTCCAGGTCTTTCTTTGGCACGCATGACGTTACTCGTCGGGGTCCCTAGTTTTTTCGCAACATCCCGAGCGGAAGTCGCTGGTTTTCGCTTGTATGCATCCCAGATTTTTTTATCGATATCCGGACTAACAGGACCGGATTTCCGACCACTCTACGGCGCATCTTCAAACGTACACTGTTCTCTATATTTTTGATCCGCAGATCGTACCGCTCCGACGCTTATACTCACTTCCTTGGCCAATTTTCTTAAGGAGAGTCCGCTCACAGTGCACCATTTGTGCACGATACTTTTTCGGTGTTCCGGACTAAGACCGCGCATTTTGATAGGTAACATAAAACTGAGCACTTTTTTATGCTTTGTCATTCAGAAATGTGCAAACAAAAGGACGCAGCCAAAACAAGTTGAAATATTTCATTATATTCAAAATGACCGTTTAAATAAGGTGTGCTTATACTTTCTGGAACAGTCGTTAGTTGCTGAAGACGTTGGTTGATCTTGGTCAGCATGGAGCGTCAGCTGTGCAGAGAGGTGAGGCTATGAATTTGGAGTAACATGTACATTTTTTATAGCAACAACAGCATTGTTAAAAATAAATACGTACGCGAACAATCTTTTCAGTTAGCATATTCTATTTTGAAAGTAACAAAAATATCATAAATCTTGAAATCTTGATTTTATAGAATATGGGACAGTGCTTAAGGATGGGGGAGATTGCGGTCAGGAAGAACCTGCTACTTTAAAAAAGTTTATAATTAAGGAATCAAAAAGTGCTTGAAATTTTCTTGGCAATAAAAAATATGATCTAGATTATGTGTTGCACACAATTTCAACGTTGAGAGAAACGGTCGGGAACTTTGAATAAAACAACATCCTTTGCGAAAAAAATATATCAATCAATTTATTATCAACAAGAAATTATGATTTCAGTCCTGTATGGAAATTTCAAAATAGGGTAAAATTATGAAATTCGATAACTGATCGTCTTAGGAAAACATTCTTGTGGTGGAAAGTGCTTTAAATTATCTCAGCAAGCTGAAAAATTATGCAATGGCAAATTTTTTACACAAAAGTTTCTAGAGCTCAGGAAAATCGAAAAATAACTTTGTCTATACCAAAATTTCCCACAATATTGAAATATTGATTTTTTGAAACCCATGTCAAGGTGCAATCATTTCTTGATCTCCCAGTATGAAATATCAGTAGAATTTCCTGACTGTTCAATGTTAATCACGAAAATCCTCGATATATTTCAAAAACAAAAAACTCACCGCTTTCAAATTGTATTGTTCTAAAAATCATATTTTGCAATCAAAAACAATTATTTCTGTTGGAATATTCATGCTTTCATTTCTTTTTCACTTGCTGATCATATTCTTTTTCGGACTTTTGAGTAATTTCAAGTTTTTTCAGTACTTTTTTCTACGAGTCATGATGTTTTGCGCATCTTCTCTACAAGAAAAATTATGTATGTTTCCATATAATTTTCCATATCTCGAGAACAACATCCAATATCGATATATCAAAATTTGCAATCGCATAAAAGTTGGTTTGATTTTTTTCGCCATACAAACGGTGTTTTTCTGGTTGTTCCAAACAATTTTCCTGAACCGTGAAATAATGTTGTGTAGAATATCTTTCCAGAATATTGATTAGAAAATTTCAAGCACTTTTAACAACTTAATTGATGTTTCACAAAGATTGCACTGCAAACATAAATTATTCACAAGAGCTGAACTGAGATCATTCAATGGTTTTTAAGCCAGATTTTGCCCGATTATGGGGTAACTTTTGCTCAAAAATCTGATACTTATACACAAAAGTGAGGAAAAAACACCGCTTTCCACATTAGATTCGGGGTTATCTCATAGATGTGTAAGTGTATTTTAGAGTGTGGTTCATGAGTTATCAATTTTTAAAGTAAGTATTATTGGAAACACTAAAAATGATATAAACTCAACTAAAACTCCCCATTTCTAAAATGTTATCCATTGTAATCTAGTTAGTTCGACTGTTGTAAAGATGTTAATGTAGCCACTCATACCGTTGAGGTCTACAGAAAAAGCTACGAATCACCATATTTTAATAAAGCTTTGTTTTTGAATCGTCAAAAACTATCGCAACTTTAATATTTATCAAGAGTAATAAAAATATACAATGAAATTATTAATTGAATAGGCATTTCTGAATCATAATCAGTCAAGTTTTTCTTCTACTTTTCAACTTAGATTATTTTAAATTCAAAACTGAAATGTTTCTTAAGTGAGCGCAGTTTAAAATTTTTTTTTTTGAAAATTACGTTTTTTGCAGAAGAAAAAATGTCATATGATAAGTTTTGTCCATCTTTTAAGAATATCTTGATTTATCTCTGCCAGTTATTTCCATCAAAACACACTTCCCTTATCCGTGGACAGAAGAACTTTACACATGTAATTATGTAAATGATTCAATTTGAACTAAAATACACGTTATTATTGAAATCGATAAAACCAATATGCATATATTCTATTTTTCAAAAGTGTGACATCCAAGGGGGGGGGGGGTAATCATATTTGTGACAAAGTGTGACAGAGGGGGGGGAGGGGGGTTTAAAAACCTGAAATTTGATGGACGTCATTTTTGAATTACCCCCAACGGTTCCATAAAGGGCGATACGGTCAAAATTTGGTCAATATCAACTTGACGTATTTCTTTCAATTTTGCATTTAAAAAACCTGAACACCCCTCATTTTGAAGGTGTGTGTGTGTAGAATGTTGTTCCTATTTTGATTTTGGAATTCACTCTTCAGTTGTCAAAATGCCGTCCAAGCAAGAAGAGCAGCGTACCAAAATTTTGCTCGCGCATCGCGAAAATCCGAGCTACTCGCACGCAAAGTTGGCAAAATCGCTAAAAGTTGCCAAATCAACCGTTACAAATGTAATTAAAGTGTTTGGGGAACGTTTGTCGACAGCCAGGAAGTCTGGATCGGGAGAAAATCGAAAACCGGAAGCCACTGAGATGACAAAGAGAGTTGCCGGTAGTTTCAAGCGAAACCCTAACCTATCTCTCCGAGATGCCGCAAATAAGCTAGGTGTATCGTCTACAACCGTGCATCGAGCCAAAAAACGAGCCGGACTATCGACTTACAAGAAGGTAGTGACGCAAAATCGCGATGATAAACAAAATACGACGGCCAAAGCGCGATCCCGGAGGCTGTACACGACGATGCTGACGAAGTTTGACTGCGTGGTAATGGACGACGAAACCTACGTCAAAGCCGACTACAAGCAGCTTCCGGGACAGGAGTTTTATACTGCAAAAGGAAGGGGAAAGGTAGCAGATATTTTCAAGCACACGAAACTGTCAAAGTTCGCAAAGAAATATCTGGTTTGGCAAGCCATCTGTACCTGTGGCTTGAAAAGCAGCATTTTCATAGCTTCTGGGACTGTCAACCAAGAAATTTACGTGAAAGAGTGTTTGAATAAACGTCTGCTGCCTTTCCTGAAGAAACACGGTTGTTCCGTACTGTTTTGGCCGGATTTGGCATCTTGCCATTGCGGTAAAAAGGCCATGGAGTGGTACGCCGCCAACAACGTGCAGGTGGTTCTCAAGGACAAGAACCCTCCCAACACGCCAGAGCTCCGCCCAATTGAGAAATACTGGGCTATTGTCAAGCGGAACCTAAAGAAGACCAAAAAAACTGCTAAGGACGAGCAGCAGTTCAAGGCAAACTGGCTTTCTGCGGCGAAGAAGGTGGACAAGGTGGCTGTACAAAATCTGATGGCAGGGGTCAAGCGTAAGGCCCGGCAATTCGGATTTGGAAAAGCGGAAGCCTAACTGAATATTTTTTCTGAATTTTATACTTATTGAACTTGAAAAAGAAATTTAATTTGATTTTTTAAATAAACGATTTCACCGATTTACACGCGTTTTCCCTTGACCAAATTTTGACCGTATCACCCTTTAATTACAAGCTCAAACAGTTTAGCGACAGAGCCAACCAAAGTTATGCCGCGATAATTGCCAGCGTCCCGTTTGCTACCCTTTTGGTGTACTGGAAACATGTGCGCAAATTTCTAACAGCGAGGAAAAATACCGACAGCCGCAGATAGTCGAAACACGTGAAGCAGCGAGGGCAACAAACTATCCAGGTGTAGTTTGAGAAAGGACGAAGGAATTCCATTCGGCCCGGGATTGTGAGACAATTTGAGTTTAGAGCAGGCCTCGATTATCATCTCTGCATCGATGTCGACTTGGCCCAAGGTTTGACTGGCAAGTGGAACGTATCTGGCCGCAAGTCTAATGTGGTCATCGCTCAATGTCTCCTCGGTGAAAACGCTAGAGAATTTCTCGGAAAATAGCTGGCAAATACCCTGCGTGGTGGAAGCCTTGTTGCCGTGGAGCGACATGGACGACGGAAGGCCAGCTTCGTGGCGTTGTTCGCTTACAAATTTCCAGAATTGTTTGGGACGTGACTTGAGCGTTCTCTGTATTGCACGCCGATACTGGAGAAAGCAACGTTTCGCGACTCGTTTGTATTCGTGATTCATCCTAACATAGTGACGACTTAGAAATAGTGTCCGGCTCTTCAATAGCAACGTGAACTATGCCCGAGAGAAGGCAGCGAAGGCCATCAACACGGTGGGTTGGACCATGCCAAATAAAGATGAACCAAGCAGTGAAAAAATGATTCTTCTGATGGGTGCATTCTCGTCGATACTGGATACGGAGGCCAGCCAGGACTGTTGAACTGGAAACTTACATGGAGGCACCTTTAATACAGGTCCTCTCAACCTGGGTGAACAGGAAACATGCACAGGTAAACTTCTACCTAAGACTGTGAACAAAGACACCCAAGGGTGACACCTCGGCAACTTTTGTCAATTTTTTTTTAATGCAAACGTTGTTTTTCAATACGAGCCCTGTTGGAAAACCAACATTTTAATCCAATATCTCAATGATTCCTTGTGGAAGTGCAGAGGTGATCACGACGCGAGTATCGCATTAAATATTCTTACTCTCTCCTTATTCAACAATAGTTTGAGGATTAATGTTATCATCTGTTGGTTCTCTGTGTAGTAACAGCTCACTTTCCAGCTTTTTCTTTATTGTGATCTATTACAGATCCCTGCACTCGATCTCCATTTTCTATTATAAACCTCAATGGCCACCTTCTCTTGTCGAGATTTTTGAAGGAACTCTTTGAAGTTGAAGCTGTTAATCGGGGGATCCTTCTTCAACTCGAAGAACATTTGGCGTTTTTGGGTATGTCTGGTTTTCACTATATTTCCCTCCGGATCTTCTCTAACTTTCTAAAGGAGTGCTGCATATGTCAATTTATGAATCACTTCTACAATCAACGCGTCAGAGCGCCTAGGTTTTTCTTGCTTCTTCCATTCATTTCCCTTCTTTCAATCCCTCTTTTCCCTGCAGCTTATGTTTCCTTCTTCTGCTGTTTTTTACTTATACTGGCGGATCCCTTTTTCTTTCCTCAGAGCGTGAATTTATGGAACACTTTGGTGTTACCTGAGCTGTAAGCTGAAACATAGAGCTCATCTACCTTTCTTCACACCTCCGTCAGGCTGCTCTTCCTTGAATGCAATTATTCTTGGGGTGCTGGATTTGGATGTGACAATCTGGTTCTTGTTGTGCTGTCCACTCATATTAGTCATTGCATTCACTGCAACTCACTGTGGACCTCGAGTTTGGCACTGTTGACTTTTGGCAATGTCTGGGTGTATGAGTGTGCCTTTTCGTATGCGTCGTGTAAGGCAAAGTAAGGCATGTTGCTCAGCAACGAAAAAAAGATGAAATAAACGCCAACCGGATGGTATGATGGTTCGCTTGAATGCATTTGAACGTTTTTTAAATGAACCCATCGGTTCTTGCAACATCTCTGGAACGCGTTCTTATGAACATGGGCACATACAAAGTTTGGAAGAAACATATAATTTACTGCGTTATCTAATGCACAAGACTGGAATGCTAGAATGACTTTAGAACTAAATTAAATATTTCTAGCAATGTTCCGAGCATGTCAACGGAAGTGTTAAGTTTAGCTTAACCAAAACTCATCACAACTGCTACCACAACATAGCTTCCGACTTGAATTAAAAATCATCAAATGACATATCGAATCACTCAACAAGTCATCTACAGGCTAATAGGTGGTCTAACTGAATGCCAAGACCATGTAAGCCACATCCGGAGAGATTATGAGATGCTTCGAAGAAGTAGCCAAATACAGCATAGGTGTCAGTAAATCTTAATGTGTTTTGGTTGAATATGGGTGAGCTCTATTTTTTAATAATTCTGAACTATTTCTTAACAATTTTTCATCACAGTTCTGCAATTCTAAAAAAAAATCAATCGGGAACAGATAATAATGCAATGTCTCAATCACTTCACATTGCGTGATTGCGAATTCATGGAGACATGAAGACGATTTTGAATATTAATGTTTAGCTAAATTATCTATGCTGGCCTTCCTTACATACTCAGGCGATACAGCCTCAATTGTGTAGGTATTGTTTGCCTCTCCCACGTGTGTGTCATTGAGTATCGTTGAATATCATTATCTCAGCCTGCGTTTGTTTGTAAATGTGAACATAAACGTCCCGCATGTAGCTAAAATGAAGTCAACATCACCTGTGACCACGCTCCGATATACAGAATGGTATGCCGCTGCGTCGTTCCGTCCTTACTGTGTCTGGAAAGGCAAGCCAGTGTCAGTGTCATATGAGAAGGAATACATACAATGCGTATCCATGTAGCGAAGGATAAAGTCAACTACGTGATGTGATCATTTGCAATAAATTTTGCCATGACTTCAGCGTAGAGACCAGATTCACGCTGCCAGCGGGGAACTTTTGCGTGATGGATGTTACAGTAATTTTTTTTTATTCCATCACTAGAGGAAAAATCGTTCATGTCCATGTGAAAAATCGCTTAATTTATGATAGTGATGATTCTTATTGCCTTTGTGAATGTTCACATCCCTGTCTTTTTCCACACAACCGGATCTGTATGGGGCCATAAATAGATGGTTAGACGTTAAGGGTTTGGAGTCGCGATGCCATTGATATTTATTACACCTTTTTATGGAGTAATTTCAAACAAATCAATCACATCCATCCCTTGGAGCTAATGGATATGCCATTTGATGAAACGCCGGAACATTTAATGTTAATTTTATTTGATTATCACTTCGTGGAATCATCTATGCTGTAAGCGTGAAATTGGAAATACAGCCAATCATGGTTTTTATGCGCATCACCGTAATCACAATACACACTAAATTTATCTTTTTCTTCTTTTTGACATCTCAAGCTTATTCCACATCATAATTTGCTTATTGCCTGCTCTCAACAATGTGTAGTAATAAATTAGATGCAATGTTCTTGGTGCCCTTCCACAGTTATTTATTGCGAACATACGATACCAGGTACCATTTTTGCATTCGTGCGATCGTGTGGTAAGTACAATTACATCATTTCGAGTCGAGAAGTTAGAGGATTCAAATCATGGCTGTACTTTGATGGGTAGTGGTTTAATGGCATGGGTCCATCGGCATTTCGTCCCAAATTCGTTTGATTACGGTTTTGAATTGGATCATATTAGATGCCCTGTGGAAATTTGCCAGCATGTAGGACCATGTACGAAATAATCCAAAGGATTCAGATCTGGTGAACTTGGAGGCCATTCATTCTTGCCCAAAAAGTAGGTCAAATTTTCTCGGCACCAGCCCTGAACGAGATTTGCAGTATGCGATGGCGCTCCGTCCTGCTGAAACACATAGTGATCATCTCCAAACATCTCTTGTATATATGGCTTGACAAATTTCTCCAAAACTTCCGTTTTATAATATACAGCATTCACTTTAACGCCTTTTTTGACGTAGGACTACGTCTTTCATTTCTATACTGGGGCGCCGTTCTAAAATTTCTGAAATCGACCGCGTTACGGGTCGCTTTGGATATTTTGAGCGATAATAACTAAGTCATTGCATAAACGATTTTCATATCGTTTGCACCAATCGATTGGAAATAATTCTACGTATCAGTTTTAGTAATCAAGTTAATTGATTTTTAACATTAACTTATTAAAAATAACGTAAATGTAAGGTGATGTCTTATAATTTCGATTCGCAGAGTAAATTAACCAAATTTCCTAGCACAGTTTTCAAATCTAAGCAAGAGACGTCTCCCATCGTCTTCTTCTTCTTATTCTTTGTTCTCGAGAGGTAGATTCTGTTTCACGCTAGTGTTTGGCGAAACATCTGATTCCCCTCCCCTTTTAATGGATTTGATTCACATTGCTATAGTTGATACCCCCTTTTGTTCATGCAATGGTACCCGATGCAATGATAAAAGGCACATTTCCGAACAAATATGCCTCATTCGCCTCATGCTGGGCAGCACCCAGCATTGGTAGAAGGTCGTGGCAGCAGCAGCTGGCGGTCTGTAGCCCTCGTGACTGTAGCTGGTCGTGACTTTTTTTTTAAATTAATCATTTATTTGTACAAGCTCAATCAAATCAACTTCACAGAGCCAAATTTTCATGTTTTTATACATCATTTATCTTAAAACTAAAGTTAGGGGGATAAAACCGATTACCCGCGGCCATCTCGAGGTTAATAGGAATTACAAATTACGGATGGGGAAGAGGGTGGAAATTTAAAGTATGGTTCACATAACACATAAAATTTAAATTTCAAATGATTGAAACACTTATAACTATACAACTTATGGTTTTCTTTTAACTTGAACATTTCTTGAAAAAGAAAAAAAAACATACACAGAAAAAAATACTTAAACTAAACATACAGGTTAAACTAACTACAATCTAAAGCTAATGTTAGTCAAAAACACATAAATGAGTTTCATGTACTCCAAATCTCGTACAGACAAAATATCTCGAATTGGCACATTGGGTTGTCTACCTCGAGCCCGAAGGGAATCATAGAGCCCCGATCTGACTCCACAATGTTCAGCACAAGACCAAATAACGTGATCTGCGTCCTGATAGCCTTGTCCACATTCACAGAGATTGCTATCGCTCAGCCCAACCCGGTATAAATGAGCGTTCAAAGAATAATGATTGGACATGAGGCGAGGCATGACACGAATGAAGTCTCGACTCAAATCCATCCCCCTAAACCAAGTGGTCGTGACTTAAAAAGCAGCTGACGATGGCAGTACATACAGTGGATTCCTGTCAAATATTTAGGCCATACATACAAATTTCGATCGCGTTCCCCCGACAATTGATGAAACCCGCTCTTTTCAGGGCGAACAAAACAATTTGCCAAATTAAAGAGTTTGTTTTATTAATATCTTATGAGCTAATCGAGTAATGAAAATAGCATTACAACGCACCGTCTCAACATGGCGTAACTTGAAGAGCCCGGATAAAATGGCCGAGCCGCGTCTATCTATTTGTAAATCCTGATTTTCTCTGTTCTGACAATTTCTTAGGGTGGTTTTCTAGGCCATCCTGCTACTTGAGAAGACAGAGAAGCAAATTTGATCGCGTACCATGTTCCCCCGACAATTAATACAACCCGTTCTTTTCAGGGCGACCAAAACAATATGCAAATCGACATTTTCACTACATGGCGTTACTTCAACATGGTGTTACTTCAAGAGCCCGGAGAAAATTCAGGCCATCTTGCTACTTGAGAAGACCGAGAAGCACATTTCGAACGTGTACCATGTTGCCCCGCGACAATTAAATAAAAACCCGCCCTTTTCAGGGCGAACAAAACAATGTTACCAGTTAAAGAGTTTGTTAAAATATTATTTTTTCAAAAGATAATCGACATTTTCATTACAACGCATGGTTGTAATGTTACTTCACGTTACTTCAAGAGCGGATAAAGTGGCCGAAGCTGATGCTGCTTATCTATATGTAAATCCCGATTTTCTCTGTTCTGACAATTTCACAGGGTGATTACCTGCCAATCATTCAGGCCATCCTGCTACTTGAGAAGACCGAAAAGCCAATTTGATCCCTATGTTCCCCCCGACAATTAATACAACCTGTTCTTTCTGGGCGACCAAAACAATTTTCCCAATAAGAGAGTTTGTTAAATTAATATTTTATCTTGAGCTAATCGACATTTTCACTACATGGCGTTACTTCAACATGACGTTACTCTAAGAGGCCGGAGAAAATTCAGGCCATCTTGCTACTCGAGAAGCACCCCTGTTCTCCCCAACAATAAATAAAAGGGTCCTTTTCAACACAATTTTCCCAACTAAAGAGTCTGTTTAATTGATTGTAGAGAAGAAACAGAATATAGAAGAAATAAATTAAATTCTCATGATATTCTAGCTATGTGTAAAGACATTTGAAAGATTATATCTTTACTGATTTAAACTCTTCTAATAATAATTTTCATTATTGTTAAAATAATAACAATAATTCTTATGATTATTAGAATATTTAATAAAATTATATACATATTAATTATCATATATACATATAAATTGTTTTCATATTCATTTCGATATGAATCATCAGTAGAAGAAATGAGCGGGAAATGCAGAATATCACACTCGCGCCAAAATACCACATCACGTGATACGTGGAGCGTATTAACCAATCAGCAAACAGTAGAGCGGACAACGACATCAGCGAGTAGCTGGGAGCTTATAAAAGACCCATTTTTGAACTAATGCCTCATTCCTTCGGCAGCATTGGAGCTGCGCGGATGGGAGAAGTTGGTGGTGGCAATATCCCGGTAGGCAGCACCCGGCTAGGCAGTACCCAGCTGTTGCAGCAGCATTAATTTTTATTAATATCTTATGAGCTAACCGAGTAATGAAAATGATGTCGAAGATGGTGTAGTGAATGGCGCGATCCCCGACGAAGACGATTCTGGGCAGCAGATCGTAAAGTTGTGGTTTAAGTTCGAGAGTGCGGCGATAGGTTTCGCCAGACCTGGAATCTTACAAGAGTATAGGCTAGTCCGGTGGTCAGTGCCTGTGCGTTAACTGTTCATAAGTCGCAAGGCGGCACTTTCCCGGAGATTGTATATGACTACAATAAAAGCCAGGATCAGCAGTTAGTGTATGTTGGATTGTCACGTGTTCAGTCAATCCAGGGGCTGTATTTAACAAACCCAACCAATGCCTTTAAGTTCCATCATGCTAAAGGTAGCAACTTACCTAAGATGGTAGACCTCAGGAACGAGCTGCAGCGTCTAGAAAACCATCGATTACAAACACTTGGGGATAAACTATACCAAGTTTTGGAAAGCAAGGGTTCTGCCACCACGTTGATGAGTCGTGAGGAATTCCTCGCACTGAGTGAGACTTGGCTAGACAATGACTCCTTAGTCGATATTGAAGGCTACCACTGCATCGTTCAGTTCAAACGCTGCAACTTGAGAGCAGGTGGTGAGTAGCAATATATCAGCAGGACAAGGCTACCACTATGGCTCAGTGTCCAAGCTCAGTGAACATCATGACGAGATGTTCAGCGTTGTCGATAACGTCGGGGACATTTGTGCAGCTAATATATCAGTAATGGACACTGAAGTTCTGCTGGTTGTGGTGTACATTTAACCAGGAACAACTACCAAGAATTTAAAAATTGTTCTTGATTCGCATGTTGTTCAGGTATGCTGCGCAAGATACGCCAGTTGTGTTGACCGGAGACTTTAACATTGACGTTTCCAAAAATGAAAACATAGATTTTCTATACATTAATTGTTATGTTATTTATTCTCCGTGCGAGGAGTAACGATTATGATGTAGAAGGAGATGATCGCTCATCACCATGAGGCACCAAGAGTGAACATTAATGTTTTTGACTAGAATGAAACTTAAGGACCACTTAAGGAGTTCTAAAGAGTTGAATTCAAAATTTTCATACACAGTATTAACGCTCCTAAAACACCTAAAGACTAATATTATATGCTTTTCTTCCATGGAACAGAACCAACAACAACGACCACCCATTCGACTGTCTACCAAATCATCATCTGGTACTCGACAATTACCGGATCACTCCAGGAACAGCGAATAACTGAATACCAAACAACTCTTTTTAGGACCACTTCAAGAGTTATAAAGAGTTGACTATATTAATTTTCGTGGAAAACTAAATCTAATAACAGATGGTTTGATGAGTCTTTAGGCTGAACAGTCTTTAGATATTTATTAATTCTATTACAATTCCTCCACATCAACAAGCAGTCCTACGTCGACTTTGCAGATATGTCACTGACATATCTCACCTTATCGTTTTTTCGATGAAAATTCTCGAAACATTCAGATCTGTGGCCATTTTACGTACAGAGCATTGTGATTTTCGTCTAATCCGTTCCCCGACCAGTTTTACAACTCGTGCAGTCCGCACCGTTCGAGTACGACCGGATCTCTTCCGGTCATCCCACGAGCAGGTGTCACGGTACCTTCCCGCTTTACTCCGAGATTTTTCAAATTTCTGAAAACAGCGCCCGGGCGCTCACATTTCAAAAACTTTTTTATCACCACAGCACGAAACTCCTTCATCGCTGGTTAAAGATAAACACCGAATGAAAACAATCGGACAGAACCTAAAAGCGTGTGTATAAACATAGTGCAAAACAAAACCAACAAATACGTGAAGCATGTTGAGTAGTTGCACGACACCAATGCACAGTGGTCGGAGATGGTCAAATCACGAACTTAATTGTATAGCGCCTTTAATATTAACTTTATCCAAAAAATGTCTGTAGACCAATTGTTCACATATGTGTTGCGCATAGCTTGGTATCTTTAAAAAAAATTCATCGCCTACTATGAAAAAAATAAAAAAAACTTACTTAGTTTCCTTAATAAATAGAACGATATTTTTTCGGGCAAAGTTTTAGATCTACTCAAAATATGAAACTTTGTTGAAAACAAACAAAATCTATATCAAGTAGTTTTGGAGATATAAGTCATTTTTGGTGACAACCCCTTTAAAATTAGTTTTTCTTCCCTAACTTATCATATATACATTTTTTATGCAAACTATGATTTGAACTAATGTAAACAACGTAAAATCACATGTTCTGGTGAAGACATCATGTAGATCAATGCATTTGTTGAAAAGTTAGAGCACTTTTTAACTTCATTTTACCGCAATTTTGACTGTATATAAGGAAGAAGGTGGCAAACCGGGAACCAAGAAAAGTTACTTTTACTGAAACTTAGACTTGGTTCTTCAAACTATTGAAGGTTTGATTAGCGCCAATTCATAAATGGCTAAGTACGATCACGTTGAATGATTGCATGTTTTTGACTTTTTCTATACAAGAACGAGCAAGTCACCTTAATTTTGCAAAGCAGCTTCAGAGGTTTGTAGGGAAAAATATGAAAGGGGCTATTCATAAACCACGTAGACTTTTCTGGTGGGAGGGGGTGTTGGTCAAAGTCTACACTCCATACAAAATTTCAAAAAATTGTATGGAGAAAAGTCTACGAGGGGGCGGTGGTTGTCTAAAAAATGAGTACACGTGGTTTATGAACAGGCCCAAACATGTCGATCAAGTAGTCCTGCTCCTATGTTTACATTTTAACAATGAAACTAGTAGTTACAATAAGTAGGCAGCCTTTTGTTATAGTTATTTCAGAATATATTCAGTTCGTGCGCGACTAATACGTAGTGTGTATGTCAAATCATACGAAAACAGCTGAGCTTTCAATCAAAATGGCTTCAGCTAACGCAGGTAGGCTTTATTAGAAAATAAGATTCTTAATACAGGTCCATTTTTATATTTTTTAAACCTCTGATGAAAAATTTTGGAGTTTTTCTAGTTCCAGTTGTAAAACGGGAAATATTCTCGATTTGGCGGAAAGTCAAGGGAGATTTATCGATCAAAAGTCTTGAAATATACAACTTTATTATTCGTTCGCATAAAACACTATGCCCGAAGTTGCAAAGGAATTTGAAGAATGTGTCCATTACTTGAGCAAACGGTTCGATGAAATGTGGCTAAATCATAATAGGACGCCGAGCAAAGGGTTGGCGGCATATGTACGTTTTATGGATGAATCGTTTGAATTGCCACTCCATATGTTGGAGCAGTTGCCATCCAGCTCAGGTTCAAGCTCGGAGCGTGGCATAAACCACTTTTTTTTAAGGATAGTTCTTAAATCGTTAAGCGAAGGAAAACGATGGACCTTTGTACAAATTACGACACAGAAGAATTGCTTTATGCTGCTCAAATTAAATTCAACAATGCTGGGCAAAAAAGTGTTACACAATCATTGTTACTGGAAGCGGAATTCAGTCCTTATGATGTGCCTCATCATATTAACAAGATAAAACCCAAAGCTATTGTTCTATACAGTGCGCTTGATGCGGTTGCTGTGTGTGTGTGAACTATTAACTTGAGCCTGAGTAAATATGATTATAATCAATTGTGAACACAAGCCAGGACCCGAAACTGTGACCCTTACCCCAGCTATGACAGAGTTCTAACTGCTAAGAAAACCAGCTTTTTCCAGATCGAGGAAACTGTAGCTGAAATTCAGCTACCAGCGCTTCTAGATCACACTGCCCAGCGGATTTTGGAAGCAACTCCATTAGACGATTATTCGGACTCAGACCTCAGGCCACAGTCAATATAAACAAAAGTTTGCTGATGATGAAGATAGTACCAAAACGGACGCAAACATCTTCTTCATCGCTCCAGTGAGGGCTGAAACTGGGTCCAACATTTTATTTCAAAACTGTACAATCAATCCTATATCTAATAACTTTTACCGATCTTTTGAATATTTTCTTCGCGTGGGCTATAAGTTGGAAGTGAAAAAATGGCGTTGCAGGGGACCTGACTTAGAAAAAGTTAAGGACCGCAAGCAAATTATCCAGCAGCAATTCAAACAAAAACTAGGACTAATCGTTGACATGCCACGTGGTAATGGAGCAGGCACGTCAAATGACGGGAACATAGCGTGACGGTTTTTTGAGAATACTGAAGTTTCTGCAGAGATTTTGGGTATGGACGAGGAGGCAATCAAACGGTGCTCATCAATATTACAGGTTTTTTCTTCTGCAAGGGAAATTAATTCGTTCAAGTTCAAAAACTATTGTCTAGAACCTGCTCGGTTGTTGGTATCCACATATCCTTGGTTTTATTTGCCCGCTACTGTCCATAAAATATTGATGCACGGTGCCGATGTAATTCTTCATTTTAGTGTTCCTATCGGACAATTGTCTGAAAAAGCGCAAAAATCGCTTAATAAAGTAACAAAAAGGTTCAGGCTAGAACACACCCGGAAAACATCACGAGCTATTACAAACGGTGATCTCATTCTTGGAGTATTGGTTTCTTCAGACCCACTTATTGTCAGTTTGAGGGCAAAGTCCCCAAAAAAGCACAAGGAGTTTTCCGAAAAGTATAAGCTAGATTTTTTGTACAGTGAAAACGATACAGATGATAAATAAAAATTATTGATATGTTGACGTTATGATTCAATTAATGTACAATATACAGCAACAGTTCGCTAACTGGGCCAACTGAATAGCCCAGTTAGCGGATGCTGCTCGTTATCTGGGTTGTCATTTCAGATGTAAATAAATTTCGAGGGGGCGTTCGATCAGAATTCGGTTTAGATACAGCATTGCACAACACATACATTAAATAATGTTTTTATGTCTTATGCGTTATAGCGATGTAGCTTATTCTGCACCCCATTGTGCAAAATGTTTGACTTTGTTTTTATGGAATTGCGACTCAATTTCGTACATTTTAGCAATTTTTTAATCCTCTACGAAACTTATTTACTTGTTTTTTAGCGAATGCCCAGTTAAATAGCACCCAGTTAACGAACAGTTACTGTATTGTATTGTTTTGAAATACGCAGTAGCAAAACAATTGTGTTATTTGTCGAATAAAAGAAAAAGACTCCAAACGAAATGAAATACACTTCCACACAATTTCCCATACAAACACCTTTGAATACCCCAAAAACATGTCTTCACTGATTATGACTATATTTGATCATATCTGGTTCTCAAATGTGCAAGCAGCATTGCAAAATTTAGGTAACTTGCTCATTCCTGTATAAAAAAGAGTCAAAAACGTGCAATCACTTCTACAGCCATAACAAATATCAAAGTGGGAATATATGAAATTAACAAACATGAAATGGGATGCAAATCAGAGGGTCTACAATTATAATATATTTCTTTTATACTATACCGTTAATTATAAACACCCTAAGGCCGCAAACTGAAAAAAAAAAATCACTCAACCACCAAATTCCACCACTTACAATTTTTTTTAGTTTGACCCGAAATTCATCGGTAACAATATCACTCAATTTCAGATGTTATCGATTTCGATTTTTTATTTTTGCGAATTAGACATACGTTCTCCGCACGAGGCTGAAAGATGACAGTGTGAAATTGGATCCTTAATTTGAAATCGGGGCCTATAACCATCTACCCTACATGTCCTGAGCCAAAAGCCTCTTAAGTGTCTCTTTAGTGTGGAAACATATACCTGTTCACTAAAACACACCCTGTTACCATCACTGTTTGCAACTATCTGTCTCTGTCAGACAAAGCGTGGACAACCCTTATTTAATTTTTTTTCTGAAATTTTCAGATGCATGCAATAAAATGCAGAATCGTTTATATCTCTCATTTGCGAAAAGTTTCACAAGTTGTATTTGAATATTTTCCCTAGATCGAAGTCCATATCCCAAAACGAAAGATTTCTCAATTACTAGTTGTGCCTCTTTGGAATTTCTCATTTAATGAAGAAACAAAATACAACCAACGAAACGTGGATTCTCGAAGTACGTGCTGTCCAAGAACAACTAAATTCAATCTGATGAGATTAGCACAAAAAGCTAACAGGAGATACCACGAATTTCTTATTATATTCTTTTTCATTCAATTGTGGTTCATTCGCACTCGACGACTCGACCGACTTGACGTTGCACAGGTTCTTTTGGATTAGGAACAATTCCAGCGAGCAGGTGTTTTGGCCAAAAAATAGCGGAATATTCAATTAAACAGCCACCAACCGGCTCGGGGGACATTTCCCAGTCAGTTGAAAAAACTGGAAGAAGATGAAAAATAAGGAAATCAGGATCGCCATGGCTGCATAAATAGGGCAAATTTTGGTGAAAATAAATTTCTACTCATTAAGAATTCAATTGCGACATTTTTTTTCTCCACTTCTGAAGCGGTGCATAAAATTTCAGTTCAGTTTCTGCCGTTGTTCTTATCATTAGAAGCATAAAATGCAAAAGCGTAGAGAGGGAAACTTTGAATAAATGGAGCAAAACTTTTCGCTGAACCGGCGGTTACTCAGGCACGGCACAAGATTGTTCCACTCTAGTCGTAAATTAGGTATGGTCGAGGAACGGCAACATTAAATTTCATTTTTGTGCTCTCACTTATTATTTGGTTCTTGTATTGTGCCTGCCAGTAAAAGGTTTCTTTTCTAGTACATTTAGCATAATACTCGGAAGGAAAAAATGTTGCTGACCACCAACTTACATATCCTGCTTGGTTTATAGAACTGGCAATTATTCTACCAAATAATCAGTAATTTAAAATGTAATATTACTGTATCCTAATGGTGATAAGCTCCAATCTGGATTATTTATCCTAGGAGTAAATCTCAATCAAACATGTTCGGTTGCTTTGGTGTCAACATAAGAATCGATCAACGCCATCCTTAACAAACATTCTACTGATCATCAAAAAATGGAGGGTACACATATCTAATTCGAGATAGAAGTTAACGCCATAACACATAGACGCCTGTCGGTTGACTTCCGGTAGATCCGCTTGCATAAAAAAGAGACAAAGTACACCGATTTTCCATGGAATTATACTGTCACCTGAAGGTGTGTCCACCGGTGAATCGTCAGTAAATATAAGTAGGCAATATAAAGAAAAACAGAAAAAAGCTTCTATACTAGTTCGTTTACGGCAGCCATTGCAGGGAAGCAACTATGTTCGAAGATTTGTAATTACCAACGGTTCCATTCTGGAGCGAAAAAGTCCATCATCCACCTTAAGAAAGATGAGAGCATCCAGTGCAAGCTAGGTTTCAGTCGTCCGAAAGTTTTGCGTATCCGAAGGTGCAGTAAGCACTGAAGCTGAAGACGGAAGGCAATGCGGTGAAATCCTTCCGTGTCGTGGGCCCATCAAAACTTATGTGGTCAACGTGGACATCGTCATGAGGAAGTGCAAATAAAGGTCAGTCGTGTCGGAAGCGCAAGTGGTCATCAAGGACGTCTTCTCTACGAAGCATAACGTAGTGACCATGGACTACGAGACGTACAATGAATGGGAGGGGACCGGCTATTTAATGTCCCCTAGGAGAGAGGTGAGCAGTGACGTGAAGGACATCTCGCACACAAAGCTCCCAAAGTAGGATCTCTTGTGGCATACAAAGCCGCTCTTTTGACGTAGGACTACGTCTTTCATTTCTATACTGGGGCGCCGTTCTAAAATTTCTGAAATCGACCGCGTTACGGGTCGTTTGGGAGATTTTGAGCGATAATAACTAAGTCATTGCTTAAACGATTTTCATATCGTTTGCACCAATCGATTGGAAATAATTCTACGTATCAGTTTTAGTAATCAAGTTAATTGATTTTTAACATAAATTTATTAAAAATAACGTAAATGTAAGGTGATGTCTTATAATTTCGATTCGCAGAGTAAATTAACCAAATTTCCTAGCACAGTTTTCAAATCTAAGCAAGAGACGTCTCCCATCGTCTTCTTCTTCTTATTCTTTGTTCTCGAGAGGTAGATTCTGTTTCACGCTAGCGTTTGGCGAAACATCTGATTCCCCTCCCCTTTTAATGAATTTGATTCACATTGCTTTAGTTGATACCCCCTTTTGTTCATGCAATGGTACCCGATGCCATGATAAAAGACACATTTCCGAACAAATGCCTCATTCGTTCGGCAGCATTGGAGCTGCGCGGATCTCCCGGTGCTGGGCCGAGCAGCATCGCTCGGTACCCAGCAACTGGTCGGTAGCCAGCAGTGCCCAGCCTGTCGTGACTTTTTTTTTTTTTAAATAATCACTTATTTGTACAGGCTCAATCGAATCAACTTTACAGAGCCAAATTTTCATGTTTTTATACATCATTTATCTTAAAACTAAAGTTAGGGGGATAAAACCGATTAAGCGCGGCCGTCTCGAGGTTAATAGGGATTACAAATTACGGATGGGAAAGAGGGTGGAAATTTAAAGTATGGTTCACATAACACATTATATTTAAATTCTAAATTATTGAAACACATAACTATACAACTTATGGTTTTCTTTTGACTTGAACATTTTTTGAAAAAGAAAAAAAACATACACAGAAAAAAAACTTAAACTAACTACAATCTAAAGCTTATGTTAGTCAAAAACACATAAATGAGTTTCATGTACTCCCAAACACGTACAGACAAAATATCTCGAATTGGCACATTGGGTTGTCTACCTCGAGCCCGAAGGGAATCATAGAGCCCCGATCTGACTCCACGATGTTCAGCACAAGACCAAATAACGTGATCTGCGTCCTGATAGCCTTGTCCACACTCACAGAGATTGCTGTCGCTCAGCCCAACCCGGTATAAATGAGCGTTCAAAGAATAATGATTGGACATGAGGCGAGATATGACACGAATGACGTCTCGACCCACATCCATCCCCCTAAACCAAGTGGTCGTGACTTAAAAAGCAGATGACGATGACAGTACATACAGTGGATTCCTGTCATATATTCTGGCCATACATACAAATTTCGATCGCGTTCCCCCGACAATTGATGAAACCCGCCCTTTTCAGGGCGAACAAAACAATTTGCCAAATTAAAGAGTTTGTTTTATTAATATCTTATGAGCTAATCGAGTAGTGAAAATAGCATTACAACGCACCGTCTCAACATGGCGTAACTTGAAGAGCCCGGATAAAATGGCCGAGCCGCGTCTATCTATATGTAAATCCCGATTTTCTCTGTTCTGACAATTTCACAGGGTGATTACCTGCCAATTATTCAGGCCATCCTGCTACTTGAGAAGACCGAGAAGCAAATTTGATCGCATACCATGTTCCCCCCGACAATTAATACAACCTGTTCTGTCTGGGCGACCAAAACAATTTTCCCAATAAAAGAGTTTGTTAAATTAATATTTTATCTTGATCTAATCGACATTTTCACTACATGGCGTTACATCAACATGACATTACTCCAAGAGGCCGGAGAAAATTCAGTCCATCTTGCTACTCGAGAAGACCCCCCCCCCCCTCTCCCCAACAATTAATAAAAAGGGTCCTTTTCAACACAATTTTCCCAACTAAAGAGTTTATTTAATTTATTGTAGAGAAGAAACAGAATATAGAAGAAATAAATTAAATTATCATGATATTCCAGCTATGTGTAAAGACATTTGAAAGATAATATCTTTACTGATTTAAACTCTTCTAATAATAATTTTCATTATTATTAAAATAATAACAATAATTCTTATTATTATTAGAATATTTAACAAAATTATATACATATTAATTATCATATATACATATAAATTGTTTTCATATTCATTTCGATATGAATCACCAGTAGAAGAAATGAGCGGGAAATGAAGAATATCACACTCGCACCAATATACCACATCAGCGTATTAACCAATCAGCAAACAGCAGAGCGGACAACGAGATCAGCGAGTAGCTGGGAGCTTATGAAAGACCCATTTTTGAACTAATGCCTCATTCTTTCGGCAGCATTGGAGCTGCGTGGATCTCCCGGTGGGAGAAGTTGGTGGTGGCAATATCCCGCTAGGCAGCACCCGGCTAGGCAGTACCCAGCTGTGGCAGCAGCAGCTCTGGTTACCCAGCAGTGCCCAGCTGGTCGTGGCAGCACCCAGCTTTGGCAGCAGCAGCTCTCGGTACCCAGCAGTTAGTGTATGTTGGATTGTCACGTGTTCAGTCAATCCAGGGGCTGTATTTAACAAACCCAACCAATGCCTTTAAGCTCGATCATGCTACAGGTAGCAACTCACCTAAGATGGTAGACTCAGGAACGAGCTGCAGCGTCTAGAAAACCATCGATTACAAACACTTGGGGATAAACCATCCCAAGTTTTGGAAAGCAAGGGTTCTGCCACCTCGTTGATGAGCATCAATGTTCAAAGTTTGAACGCTCACGTGATGGATATCGCCTCAGATCGAATTTTGACAAGCGTGGAATTCCTCGCACTGAGTGAGACTTGGCTAGACAATGACTCCTTAGTCGATATTGAAGGCTACCACTGCATCGTTCAGTTCAGACGCTGCAACTTGAGAGCAGGTGGTGTAGCAATATATCAGCAGGACAAGGCTACCACTATGGCTGCTACCCACAAGATCCAACAGCTCAGTGAACATCATGACGAGATGTTCTGCGTTGTCGATAACGTTGAGGACATTTGTGCAGCTAAGATATCAGTAATGGACACTGAAGTTCTGCTGGTTGTGGTGTACATTTCACCAGGAACAACTACCAAGAATTTAAAAATTGTTCTTGATTCGCATTTTGTTCAGGTATGCTGCGCAAGATACGCAAGTTGTGTTGACCGGAGACTTTAACATTGACGTTTCCAAAAATGAAAACATAGATTTTCTAGATTTTATGCAAAAACATTTAAAATTTACTTTAGCAAACCTTCGGAATGAAGCAACCACACTTGGTGGTTCTTGTATAGATTTAACGTTTGTTAAAAATATCGGCGTAGAGTGCAGACGTTATTGTTCATATTTTTCGTATCATAGACCTATGTTGTCTGTACTCGCATTCGAAGCACCCGAACCATTAAATCAGGTAGCAGATATTGTGGAACATGAACTGGAATGACAACATCGACCCATTCGACAACCAACCATCACCTAGCACTGGACCATTGTCTGTACTACTCGGACCATAAACAACAAACGACAAAATACCAAACGGCCCTTTTCAGGGCCACTTGAGGAGTTCTAAAGAGTTGAATTCAAGATTTTCATACACAATATTAACGCTCCTAAAACACCTAAAGACTAATATTATATGCTCTTCTTCCATGGAACAGAATCAACAACAACGACCACCCATTCGACTGTCTACCAAATCATCATCTGGTACTCGACAATTACCGGTACTCGACAATCTACTCGGATCACTCCAGGAACAGCGAATAACTGAATACCAAACGGCCCTTTTTAGGGCCACTTCAAAAGTTATAAAGAGTTGACTATATTAATTTTCGTGGAAAACTAAAACTAATAACAGATGGTTTGATGAGTCTTTAGACTGAACAAAATATAGTAGATATTTATTAATTCTATTACAATTCCTCCACATCAACAAGCAGTCCTACGTCGACTTTGCAGATATGTCACTGACATATCTCACCTTTTCGTTTTTTTTTTTCTGAGACTTGCTGTCAATGGGGAGGGGTACAGCACGAAGTGCATACCGGAAGCTGCGGTCTTCATTAAAAAACACCACCCGAATGACGATGTCGTGTTCTGGACGTACCTGGCCTCGGCACATTACACAAAGCGTTCGCTGGAGAAGATGGAGCGCTTGAAGATTTCAGTCATCTTCACTAGCCCCCACAACGTACTCCAGCTGTGCCCATATGAAAACTTCTGGGCGAACCAAAGGGTAGGATCAATTTCGGAAAGGTGAGGGATTGTCGTGTTTGCTATTGAACGTTGCAGTGGATGGTGCGATTCGAAGAGCGGGGGTAGACGCGAATGGAAAGATCTTTAGGAGTATTCAAATTGTTGGCTTCCCCGACAACGGTGATATCGTAGCACGTAACTTTCAAACGATGGCGGAAACGTAAATCAGACTTAAGCTTGAAGCTAACATGTGTTGAAAACAAAATACATGTCAGGAAGAGGCTCACGAGAAATCAATGATAGTTTCCCACGAATTCAAATCAACGGTGATAAAATAGAGGCGGTAGACGAATTCGTGTATCTGAGCTCATCGGTAATCGCCGATAACGACACCAGCAGAGGACTACATATGCGCATTATGGCTGGCAATCATGTTACTTTGGACTCCGAAGGATGTTTATATCGAACAAAGTTGGCTGAACTACAAAGCTGACCATCTACAAGACATTAATTAGACCGGTAGTCCTCTTTGACATTGCTAGTGTAGGACCAACGCGCTCTTAGTGTCTTCGAACGGAAGGTGTTGCGTACGATGTACGGTGCAGATGAAGATGGAACTCGGAGGAGGCGAATGAACCACGAATTGTATCAGTAGCTAGGAGAATCGTACCCTTCGCCTCGTAAGCACCGCTAAAATCGGTCGACACGATATATAAAGGGTATACCAGAGATTTAGGCTTCTCATTCAGTTTTTTCTCTGTTTCAAGGTTAGGCAGTACAATTCGTTTACTCCGCACAGCTTCGATCTTGGGACAAGGAACTGTCACATGGAACCACGTTGTGGTTAGTGTGCAGGAGCGCGTGAAACAGCGATATGCAAGCATCTACCGCGCCCAAGTCTGCCTACTGTGGTCTATTCATAATGGCCAAAACCAAATCGTCAATGCAAGACGTGTAACCTTCGATCTGGGGAATCCATGTACAAGTTCTACTTTAGCCCATCCGTCTAATGCTGACTCGTTCTTCTCCCCGGACCAGACGATGAAGTTCGTACAAGCAATGTACATTAAGTCACGGTGGCATCGCAACAATCAGCTTCGGGCTGAAAGTCATCGAGGCCAGATATGTTGAAGTGGACACTCCCGCCGGCTTAATCATCAGCACCGGCCTACTGCTTCAAGAAAACAAACACTAGTGACGGCTCGACAGACGCTCTACGGTAAGAGATGATCAAGTTACCTCGGCGGCGGTGCAATTCATCATCGCCAGTGACTTCAACGCAATGCATCAGGCCTGTGCTAACACTCGGAGGAACTCCAATGGTATCATCGTTCAGCAAGGCTTCGAGGAAGACACTACACCATCTTGAGCCCGGATTCTCCCACTCGTTTGAGCCGTTATGCTCATATTACACTTGGTCAGCACTTTATGGATTCCCATCACCTAGGTCATACAAAAGTGTATCCCCATGAGCCTGCCGTACATAAGGCAATGTCTGGAGCCGCGGAATCTCCCATAGTTGTTCCTGATGAGGCAAAAATAACTGCTGATCAGGTGATAGCAGCCATCAAATCAACCAAAAACATGAAGGCCACAGGAGTCCATGAAGTACTCATCCTTGAGGTGAAGAACTTGAGCATTGCCTTCTTTGCACACCTGGCCATGGTCGTCTATAAATGCTTGGAGCTTGGCTACTTGCCGTCACGTTAGAAGTTAGTCAAAGTTCTCCAAATCCACAAGCCTGGCAAAGGCCCTACCAGAGCAGTAAGCAATCGCCCCATCAATTTATTATCCTCCATCTCAAAGCTATTTGAAAAGCTGATCCTCAGCCGTTTGCTGGAGATTTCAACCCAGAATAACATATCCAGAGCAGTTCGGATTTAGGAGAAGTTATTCCATAGTCCACCAGTTTTCAAGGGTTATTAACATATTAAGATGGAACCAGTCCATTCCAAAAACATCTGCCATGGTATTGCTGGACGTTGAGAAGGCGTTCGACAATGTGTGACATGGTGGCTGCATCAGTTTAGCTTCTAGATCTTCCTTGAAAAAATAAAAAAATCATCCAAAACAACTCAGTGGATAGACAATTTCAGGTCTTCCTGAGTGCTTCCCATTGCGATGCGATCAATGTTGACGCTGGGGTTCCACAAGAGAGCCTCCTAGGTATCATTTTGTTTGACATCTTCATGTCAGATACTTTTCTCCTACCGGGTGGTGGTATTTTGTATATTTTCGCAGATGACACTGCCATCATCTACAAGGGTCGAGTGATTCGAGCTCTGACACGTTAACTCCAGGAAGGCCTGAATAGTCTGTCCGACTTTCAACAGTTGGAAGGTTTGTATCAATGCAGCAAAAACAGACCATTCTGTTCCCAAACTCGAAATTTCATCGGCTTGTTCCGCTTGGTAATGTGAATGTCCACCTCCTCAAATGGTGGAGTGAAGTAGTATATCTCAGTCTCACTTTTGATATCTAGCAAATTGCTGTTTAGATCCCACGTAGACAAACTATCCACAGAGTGCTCCATCCACCTGTTGATCTCTATACCCTCTCATTATCAGAAAATCCTTCTTCTCCCTTAGAAATAGGCTTACTATCCACAAGCAAATTATCCTTCCGGTGATTGAATACGCTCTGCCAGTCTGCGAGTCATGCGCCAAGTCCCACCATGCTAGGCTACAGATTATTCAGAATAACTTCCTGAGAATGATTCTGAACAGTCACCCGAGGACTAGAAACTCCGAGATTCATTGCCAAGCTGGTCTGCAGGTGTTGGAAGAACGGAGAACGCTACCCCTGGCTAGGTTAAGCGAGTCCTGTGCCAGATCACCCGTGATCTTGCACATTAGTTGTTAATTTGTAAAAAGTAGTTAGGTTGGTTATCAAATTTATTTATATCAAAATCAAGTGCTCCTCATAGTGATTTTAATCTTAATTAGGATATTACTAAAGCTGACGGCGCCCTTTGGCTTACCACTTAAAATGTACATTATTTGTGAAAACATAATCATTTCTTTTGAAATAAAGACCATCTAAGCCTCATAATGCTCCATCCGCCCGGCAGCCTTGGAGCTGTTCAGAGCGACAATGAGCCAGTATTGAATTTGCAACTGAAAAATTGGATATGCAGTCAGCTTACCAAGTCAGTGGTGAATTTGTAGACAGCCGGTTGGCGCAACCACGAGCAAAATAAGTGTGATCGTGATGGCAGCTATATTTCGGTAAGGCGGTTGAGTGGTAAGGCCTGTACTCGAAAAAATGCACAAGACCAAAGTGTTTGCCAAAAAAGTATTTTAAGTCGGATTCTCTTGAAAGTTTCAGGAAATGAACCAATACATATGGATATTTCGGCATAATCACTTTATTCAATTTCCTTTAACGGTGTACCAGCCACTATCATCATCATCGATGATGAGTTTAAGAAATTTTTTGATTGAACAATTGATTTCAATTATCTGCTAACGACTGTTGCAAGTATGACGCCATTATTGCTGGCTTTTAAATCCTCACACACTATTAGCAAAGATGTGTATGGGTCATACGACAGGTCCAAATAAGATCGAACTTGGGGCCGTATGAATAAAACGTATACTTTACTTTTACCCATAGGAAATGCATGGGTGATAGTAAAGTATACACTTTTATTCATACGGACCATGGACTATTTAATATCCGTCCTCTAGGACGACCAATTTCCGATTTTCCCTGTGACCGTACATATTTTCTCACGTGACTAAATTTTAATCAGAATCAAATGAAACTTCGTGGGAGTATAGACAACGTCTTTTCTAGCAACTTTGCATACTTTGTTTTTTTTTCAAAATTTATCTAGACTACCATTTGAAAAAAGGTTAGGTTTTTTTTATCGATTTTTTTTTAACTCAACATAACTCAACAAGGACAAGACTTACCAAAAGTAATGGAATGGGGACTATTTGAAAGTCGTCAGAAATTTTCTGAAAAAAAAATGCAAATATTATAAAATCGATTCTTACACGCTAATAAAATCTTAAAATTTAAAGTGAATTGTTAAAAAAGGGCTATTTTAGAATAGATGAATAAAAGTATTACAAACTTGAGGTGTTATATAGCCACGTAAAGGTAATACCTGGTACACAGGAATTTCATTGCTTTGTATACCTATTACAGAAAATCAAATTTCAGCTAAAAGGTTTCTGATTCAAAGGATAATCCATAGAAATTAACTTTGTATGAGGAAGATTCGCTAATAAAATATAAATAAAATAAAGCCCTCACCAAGCAAAATCCTATGCGTTGTTTACTTATGTCAGTATTTCAAAAAATCATATAACGCCATATTTGAATCGTCTTTAAATGGAAATGAGTCTTATCAAATTAGATAATTTTAGAATAAAATAAATATTATCTGATTCTAGAGGAGTGTTGAAGACCACAAATAGACGAGTTTGCGCACGGTAAAAATAGTACATGAAAAAGTTGCTGTTAGAAAAACTTTTTATCCATATCTTGCAATGTATGGCGAACTCTTAGACAATTATATTGCCTTTATTAAAAAATAATCGTCCAATTCTAAGATAGCCGTTTTTTGCAAACTGGCTTTGAATTTTTTTTAATTGCAGAATATAAGCAACGGTTTTTTTTATTTTTTTTTTAATAAAATCCTTATATTTATTCATATATTTCTTTTTGGTTAGTCTTGTCCTTTTTAAGCTATGTTGATTTAAAAAAAATCGATCAAAAAACTTAATCCCTTTTCAAATGGTAGTCTAGATAAATTTTGCAAAATCAAAGTTTGCAAAGTTGAATGAAAAAACATAGTCTCTACACCCACAGAGTTTCATTTGATTCTGAGAGGGTGCGGCCAAACGTCTAATATATGTTAAATGGGGAAAAGTTACAGCCAATTGTGAGTGTTGAAATAATTTCATGTTCGCCCTTTAGACCCAGTATAATTTTCATTTGTGCAACCAGTGATTTTTTAAGTTTGTGAATTGTTTGTTTTGTTTTTGTATTGTAAATTTTGAGAGTGAAACTGGTTTAATCTCATATTTCTAGCACCAGTAAGTGTATGGAACATATCGTAGGATGAAAAACCGAAACCTCTACTAGTTAGTACACATAAATTTAGCGTGCATTTACCCTATTAATGTTCAAATGCTGGCTACTTTTCGTGACGCTTTCATGTTTTGAACTTTCGAACACTACCTCTGCATAAAAAAAAACAAAGTTAAAGTTCATTTTAAAACTCCTATGTCAGACTTGAAATCATACCCCGCATGAACTTGTAACGCATCTTAGAGAAGAAGCTTGCGGTTCGTTGCTTTCCCACGTGAAGATATAAGTTTTAGAAAGTTTTTTATGTATAACAATGGATTCCAAATTGTTTCATCTTAAAGAATCGATTCCCTGGGTTGACAATTGTGGCTAAAAGTATGCAAAAAACTCTTACCACTGTTTAAATGTTTAATGTGTCACCAGATAGAGCCCCTCATCGTTTTCTGTAAGAAAGTGCACGACGAAAAGTTGAGATCGGGAGTCATGCAAGGATGATGGCTGAGTGTATGCCAGTCAAAGGGCTGCATTCAAAGATGCTCCTACCACCAACCTCAAAAGTGTGCTTCGTTTGGAGAAAAGTTGTTTCGAAGTTGTTTGTTCAACAAACTTAAACAATTACCGTTGAAATATAGCAAATTTCATTCAGGATGTATGCTTTACCAAACTAAATTGAGTCGTTCTTAATTCACATCATGGGAAAATCGATGCATTTATAGTATGAAGATAACATAAAGTTTGCAGTTTTTTTTATTATGCTCATGTTTTAGGTTTTTGTGATTTCAAAGCATTGCACAAAACACACAGATAACTAATTTTCAAGCAATATCCTGGTGCCATTATTGCACTCCATTTTGTGATATTTGTCTTTATATTGAGCAAAACTGGTAATAAACTGATGTAGTTAACTGATGAATAGTAGACTGTTAGTTAACTCAATAATTTACCACTTGAGTATGTAGTACAAATCAGCCAGCATTTTAATTTCAATTCCAACTTTAAAATCTAGCACACGTTTCTACGTGAGACTCAACTTTGAAATTCAAATTCCAGATCCAATGAAGTGAATTGTTTGTTGAATTAGTCAAAATTACTGAACCAAAAAATTCAGGTTATCACCATAGTCAATGTTGTTGTTGTTGTTGGAATCAATTAAAAAAAAAAGAGCTAAATATTTGCAAACGTGTTCCCCTACCGAGGCGTAAAATATTTTCCATTATGCATATTGTTTGCGTTTCGAATTTTGATTACGTGCCTATCTAGGATGCCCCGGTTCTCGCGTGCGTGTTTTCCATATTATTGTAGATGTATCGAAAGCAGTGACTGGTAGCAAACAAACATTCAACAAGGGGCGGTGATGTTTTCAACATGGCTAATTATTGCCGGTGAAGTGCACCGTGCCCCAATCCTGCTTGAATGCGAACTACGTCCTCCATCCGATGGCTATAGCCATCCGGAAAAACTAAACCTTTGGTTAATTTATCTACTACTCTCAATCTCTGCTGCTCTCCTCTCGGGTACCTGCAACCAACTCGAAGCGCAACCGTTTGTTATTTTCAGTCCGTGTTTATTCACTGGGTGGAAATGAGAAAGTCGAATTGTTATTCAGCGTGCGTTTTGTGTTTATTGCAGCCGTTTGGCGAGTGGAAACCCTTTGCTTCAATAAGCATCTACGCAGAATCTTAAGGGGTAAGGCCACTGTAACGGCCCAAAAAAAAGGTTTTTTCACCAATTTTTTGCTCCCGAAATTGAAGGTATTTGAAAAAAAACTTTTAATGGTGTTATCGGGCGTACATTTACCTTTATTATCAAATTTTTTAACAGTATAAAAAAACAAAATGGCGGTTCCACAGCTATCTTCCCGGGACATGTTTTGCTTCCAGGGCTCCGCGGCACGCAGCACCACTGGTGCACTTTTGAGTCTAGAACAAAAAAAAAGAAAAACCATTAATCTAGAGGGCTGTAGCTAAAGAATGTCGATCGGATTTTAAAAAATATCAATTTTTGTGGATTTGGCGTGCGTTTGAAAAAAAAATTGATTTTTGACGAAAAAAACGGCAAGTTTTTTGTTAATAAAAAATCAATAAATAAAGTTCTTGAAAATTCCGATCGACATTCTCAAGATAATGTAAATGTTCACATCTGGTTAAAATTTCAAGTAAAAAAAATGAAAATTGTTCGAGTTATGCTTCGTGCCATTTTGAAAAACGATGTTTCGAGAAAAACGCGTTTAAAGTTTTTTTTTTTTTTTATTTGTATTTCCCCCTTTCTTTTCATAAGGACAACGAATTTTTTTTCGCACAGGACCTTTTTTTTCTTATTCTAGAGGGTTTAAACTATTTTTTAAGCCAATAAAAAATAAATCGATTTTTCAAAAAATTTACAGTGGCCTTACCCCTTAAACCAAACATACAGTAGGTTAGTGCGCTACTTGGACATAAGTGCCCATTTACGGCACATTGAAAAATGCATCTTATGTATCAATGATTTCTGTTAAATACCACTTTATGTAATAATTATAGTTGAAAATCGTATGCCGGCATTTAAAATAATAATTTTAATCAAAATGTCAAAGACTATGTATTTTCAATCCAACGATACACAGGTCGCAAAAGTAATGTGAATATCATGATATTGGACAGAAATTCACAGTACACTGAAGATTTTTTTTACGCGTTTTTTTTACGCGGTGCGCGTAAAAAAAACCGCGTTATTTGAAAAAACGACGTAAAAAAAAGTCAAGGAAATAAAAATTATATATCATATTCATATTGAAAGAATCTGGTCATAAAAATGTATTGGTGGTGGAAAAACATGGTTTCAGTAACATTGGCCACCAGGAATCTGCTACAAATGGATAGAGGTTGTTAATTCAATGTGTGAGCAAAACAGTCCAGAGTAATTGGGAAACTAGGAGAATTTAAAATTTTTCACTTCATCTGATCACTTTTAAAAAAAATAAAAAATTAAACTTATGAAACACTTTTTTAAATTTTCGCTAGTAATCGCGAGCAAATTCCTTTTAATTCCACTATGAGCTTATCTTTTGACAGATAGGCCTATTCCGTCTGCTACCAACAGACTTCTTCAGTGCCGAGTGCTCGACTTGATCTACTAATACGCTCAAAAAAAGTTTTTTTTTTTAAAAATAGTGTTTAAAAAAAAGTGAAAGTGAGTCCAGAGTAGTTATAGAGAGTTTTTATCTTCGGCAAAATTTCTCAGTGTGTTATTCGTCGTCTTTTGATATTATCATATCTGTTCCAAATCATGCCGCAGAGATGGCGCTGTAGTCTATCTTTTCCAAATGAGGCGCTAGAGAAATGCAGTCTTAGGCTAACTTTCTCAGTATGTCATTTGTCATTTCCACATCATGCCAGCAATATGGGTATCAACATTCATGAAATTTCTTCAGTAAGATATCTGTCAACATTTTGTGGCCATTTGATGACGTGTTCTCAGACCGATTATTCCGGAACAGGTTCTGGTGGGCCTTCGAGTGGCCATAAACATTTTCAAAATAAAACCTCGGCAATATGGATATCAAAATTCATGAAATTTCTTCAGTAGGATATTTGTCCACAAACCAGTTTTCCGGAACAGGTATTCGTGGGGCCTCGTATGGCCGTGAACAAATTTAGAAGGAAACCCTAGCAGTATGGGTATCGAAATTCATGAAATTTCGACAGTACGATATTTCTCAATGTTTTGGGGACATTTGATGATTTGTCTTCGGACCGGCCATTCCGGATCAGATTCCCGTGAAGCCTCGAGTGGCCATGAACAAATTTAAAAGGAAACCTTGGCAATGTCTGACATACGGGAATCTGTACTAACGGTTATCACGTTGATAAGTCATCAGATGTCCATAAAACGTTGGATGTGATGTGATGTGCAGTTGAATGGAACAACGAAAGGAAACCCCAACCAATAATATACAGTCCACCTAAGGAGACGCCCGGTATTTTACACCTCACAACTGGCAGTATAAATTATTACCCCAATCGGTGTTGGTTAGGGTCCAGTAACCCAACATTATGGTCCTTCGAACCGGATACATCGGCAAACCGGACAAAGGAGGAAACTGCCAGCTTCGGTCAATACGTGGCATGGATGCCAAAATGGTTGGTTGGCGCAATTAGCCAGCAGCCATCACTGCGGGATAATCGAACTATCTCCACATCGCCATTACTTTTGGATCGATATGGCTCTGGGTATGATGGCTGCTAGGAGTAGAATACTCGAATCCTAACAAAAACAAATATGGACCCTTGGATTTTGGACATTGGTGCTGGATTGTGCAAAACACATAATACTCTACTTATGCTGCGTTGGACATCACAAAAACCACGGCACATTGCCTGGTTTACCAGGTAATTATAAGCTCAGTATACGTCCAGCCGAATGGACACAACAAACTTCATGTACTGACACACTTTCCATTATCGGTCATCAATAACACCTCATCTGGAGTGAACCTAAACAACAACAAACTACAATCGCCGATCACAGCTGATGGATCAGTTGTTCAGCCGATTTGGACGTCAACAAAACGAAACCGTATCAAGGGATACAGTTGACACACCCACTACGATCGATTCGAGAGGCGACGGGAGAAACACGAGCGATCGAAACACAGTTTTTTGTTGGAACGACTGTTTGGAGGAAGATTTGGTTGTGTCTATTCACGTTACATGTATATGTCAAGCCGAGCTAGGCATTACGTTTTCGGTAGCTAACACCAATATCTTTTTCGGAACCCACAATGATGCCGTTTCACATTGGCACACATCCACGGAGGCCATCATATGGTTCGTCGATCAGCTGATCGATTGAAACAACTTTTTCGCGCTGACTGTCGATGTTCAATGGAGACGTAAATTCAGGATACGGATACAACAGGCAATACCATCATGACGGAATTCAATTTGGACGACCATTGAAAGGAGAGTCAGACACAAGGGTGTCTGCTATACACACCAGGTTGAGTAAATGGGTTACTCAATAATCATTAAAACAGATGCAAGGGTGACTGCAGTTTATTCCACGGTTTAGGCAAATCGGTGCTCATTACCAAATCCTACATCAATCCGATCTAAACTCAGCACACAGGGTGCTTGGAATGGATAATCGGACGTTTGATCACACAAGGTGATCGAACCATACCCTCGGGCAGGGCACAAGGGTTTGTGTACAAAGGGTGCGCAAACCAACCCTATGACAGAACACAAGGGTGTTCTATCTCCATCGGTTTGTTCACATAGGGTGTTCAAACCTATCCATGGCAAGGACACAAGGGTATCCTAGGAATGTCATGCCAAGGAGAGGATACAAGGGCGTCCTCTAGGTACAATTTCTAGGTCTTGAGTACAAAGGGTGCTCAAGACTAAGGCCAGGCTTGGACACAAGGGTGTCCTCTAGCCTTTCCACGGTCTGTGCACAAGGGTGTGCAGACTTATCCAAGGTATGGGTACATGGGTACCCAAGGAATCAACCAAGGCTCGGGCACATCGGGTGCTCTAGGATAATCACACCGGTAATGAAACGCCGATTGGACACAGGAATGTCCACAGCTGCATTTTCAAAATGTAGGCACCAGGGGTGTCTTCATTAAGGATTCGGATATTGGAACCAACGGATAAGATTGAGATTGGATTATTGGAATTATTGGAACGAAACCGCTTGCAATATTGGCATTAATTTCGAGATGAAGCAGATAAATAATAGACGACGTCACCTTTTGGCTGGTGGCACCATCATATGTTTTACCAGGTTAGTAATATCAGTATATGTACCAGCCGAAGTGACATGCAGATACTACATGTAATCTTCCCCCACATGTACTCAAATTTTGTAATGAGGATATTTGCCGAGGCCACCACGTGTCTTAACCCATCGGATTCCATGACCGTACAGTGACTATCATTCAGCGATCGAGGGTATCGTCGCAAACAACATCGACTACACCAATGGATAGCGCAACCCACGGTATAATATGGCAAGATTGAGGATTTAAATCTAGCGGAACTGTAGACCAGTACAATCTTGACATTCCAACAATGGACGAACTTCGGAAGGATCATTGCAAGGATATCATCAGGATAAAACCAAAATCTGTGTTCAACCAAGGAACAGGAGCGCAAAATTCGAAGGAAGCCTAAATCGTTTTTACATTCGTCTGAATGAAGGGTCGAGAACGGACAGCTGAGAGACAAACAATATTAACATCAACGGCAGCCGCAGGCAATTAAGAGGGGGGTGAGCAACCAATTCACCCACTAATACATTAACAAACAAATGTACGTTGGAACAAGGAAATCGGAGAAGGCCAGTACATCTTTGAAACATAACTACGGAAGGTTTGTTCAGAAATGTTGGACATTTCAGGGTGGGTGAGTATGTTCGAGAGTAACATCACCCAACCCTTGCTACGGCACTGTGGGATGAGAGGACTTTCTCTCCAACGATCGTTCCACCGAATAGAGATGGTATTCTCCCTACCACTTCGACCGATAGCGATCACGGGCGTTCGTTATCGGTGACGTCACCGCTTTGGATCATCTGGTTGTTGGATAGTGGTCGATCTACTGAGCAATAGTCGTGTTGGCTCTGACTCTCAGGAAGGACGGATGAGAGCAGAGCCACAATGGAACGGAATGATTTGTGTTAAGTGTTTGTACCGTAAAACTGTTTGAACGTTCTGTAAATATTGTAAATAAACGTATGTTGGACAAACTATGTGTGTTGCGTAAGAATGTTGAGTGATAGATGTACGAATGTGTGATGTGATGTGCAGTTGAATGGAACAACGAAAAGAAACCCCAACCAATAATATACAGTCCACCTAAGGAGAAGAAAATACCGCCCGGGAGTAACATCACCCTACCCTCGCTACGCCCCTGCCGAATGAGAGGGTTCTCTCTCCCAACGATCGTTCCACCGAATCGAGACGATAATCTCCCTACCACTTCGACCCAGGGTTGCCACATTAATTTTCGTTCCCATCTCTAATTTTTGCCGAAAAAATCTTTTTTATCTGTGTTTAGCTGCAAAAATCTTGGTAAAAATCTTTACTTCACATGTTGTGCTCTGAAAGGAAGACAGATCAGTATACGAGGGATTCATTCTCTTAAACCCTTCTGACAGGCCAGTAATCACATGATAATGAATCATGTGGTGTTTGTTTTGGTTACTACAGGTTCCAAGATAGGTGAACAACATCAGAATGGAATTAACAATCAATCATTGTTATGATGCGTGTACATCAATTTGTTGAACTTAGAACATAGTTGTGATGTTTATATTAGATGCTCAACTCCTCCTTTCCTCCTTGGGCATCCATGATGTCCGTACTCAGGAGGTTCCAGGTTTTGGACTTATTCAGATTTTATGACGATAAATCTCGCTCCACTTCTTCTAAAGAATGCGGAATTAGTAAAAAGTTCACAATGATCTTTCTTAGCAAGTGAAAAGCTAGCTTCTCATCTGCTCGTTTGAAATACAGACGTTTCCTTAGACAAGTTTTCGATGTCTTTAGAATCTTCCACCTCGTTTTCCTTACAGATGATTACCGTCCTCAGCTCACGGAAATCATTTTCAAAGGCCTGTTCCTCATCGCGTTCAAAGAATTTTGGATGTGTTCAATAATCGAGTTGAGCTCCTTCAAACGGCGCAGCTTCTTAGGGACAATGCATGGTGCAGTAGTCAGAACTGGATCGTTCAGATCAAAGCGCTTAGTGATCTGTTTAATCAAATCGGTATAGAAAGCACAGCAGATCGAGTTAAAAGCCTCCATCCTTATCCGGATCTACGCATTTCTCCTGCAGCTCAGAAGTAGTGTGCATTACTATAGGACAAGTAATGGTCAAGAAATGCGTTTACTGTTGGAATTACTTACCTAGTATGCAGCTTAAAAGAAGGGCAAACTACGGAAGTTTTCGTACCGTTAGTAACGCCTGTCCTTGTAATCTAAATGGGGCTGTCAGTTTCCCTTGCGGAATAATATTCTGTTCGATTATTCCGCAAGGAAAACTGACATGTCACCCATGCTGGAAATTACTTCGGTAGAAATGGTGATAATTACTTCTGGTCTTTACTTGCCAGCTGCATACTAGGCTTTACGAAGATTTTTCTCGAAATCCGAAACTCCTAAATCCGTCAGATGTTTTAGGCAATCATCCTCACAAAAATTAGCAAAGAGCACCATCAGCGAGACTTCAGCTGATTGCAGGATTGCATTTTCTGAGATTCAAAAAAAATATTGTTGTGCTAGGAAGAACACCCATCATTGATACAGATGGAAAGAACATGTTTTTTTTTTAAATTAAAACCCCCTATTATCAACAGTCACGATTCAGAAGTTCTTGACGGATTGGTCAGATCGCATCATTACCTACCAAAGTTCCATCTTATGCAAAGCCCACACACCTTTTTCTTTGTAATCGATCTTGAACTGTTTATAAATTGCGCAAAATATGTATAGGTTTGCGCACTGCAAGATTATGTTAAAGCTAACAAAAAATTACGTTAGAAATAACTATGCTCCGAATAGCAAAAATAATAACCAAGAACATTATACTAACTGCCCAAAAGTCCGCTGCATAAATGCATAAAAATACTTCTAAATTAGAAGAAAAGTATTTTTGTAGAAATAACTGAAAGAAATTCTGCGATATTTGTAGAGCAATCTCTTTTAGAACTTTGGAAGTGTTTGCTCCAATGGAATATCTGAAAAAAATATTGAAGTAATATGTGCAGAACTATATGTTATAATCCAAGCAGAAATCCTAGACCAAATTTGAAAAAAAAAATCTAAAAAAACCTACATTCCGGGATTTTTTAAGATAAGAATTTTAAATTTGAGATTATGGAACTCATGCACACAATTCTTCTCAGATTACTCCAATAAATAAGGATTTAAATCAAGAATTACTTCAAGAATACCCGTAAAGTTTTTATGTAGTTTTTTTAGGTGTCCTCAAGGGATTCCTTTAAAATCACAAAACTTTAAAAGGTCAAATATTTCGAATATTCGAAGTTCGACCGATAGCGACAGCGATCACAGGCGATCGTTATCGGTGACGTCACCGCTGGGAATGATCTGGCTGGCTGCTGGATAGTGGATGATCTGCTGTGCGGATAGTCGTGTTGGCTCTGACTCTCGAGAAGGATGGATGGGAGCAGAGCCACAATGGAAAGGAATGTTCCGTGTTAACTGTTTGTGATGTAGTAGTTTGTATTAATGTAAATATGTGTAAATAAATGTATGTTGTGTTGAAGGGACGAAATACATGTGCTACATAATGTTCTGTACGGATGTGTGATACGAATGTGTGATGTGATGTGGGTTAAATGGAACTCCAAAAGAAACCCCCAAATCAACCAATAAAATACAGTCCACTAAGGAGACGCCCGGTATTTTACACCCAACAACTGGCAGTAATTTATTACCCCCCAATCGGTTTTGGTTAGGGTCCGGTAACCCAACATTATGGTCCTTCGAACCTGGCTAATTGCGCCCACGAACCAACCATTTTGGCTTCCACGCCAGTTTCCCTTGTCCGGTTTTCCCATTTATCCGGCTCGAAGGACCATAATGTAGGGTTACCGGACCCTAACCAACATCGATTGGGTGGGGAGGGGGGGCGGGTTATGAATTTACACTGCCAGTGGGGTGGAATATCTCGGGTACTCTCCATATACTGTATTTAATTGGGTTTGGGGTTTCTTTTGGGGTTCCTTTCAGTTCCACACAACACATTGCACATTCGTCCATCTATCACTCAACATTCTTACGCAACACACATAGTTCGTCCAACATACGTTTATTTACAATATCTACAGAACGTTACTATTTTACTGTACAACACTCAACACAAATCATTCCTTTCCATTGTGGCTCTGCTCCCATCCAGACAGCTCCAAGGACAAATCATAAGACGGTCACAAAACGTTGAGAAATATCCTTCTGAAAAAAGTCATGAATGTTGATACCCATATTGCAAGGGTTTACTTCAGAAAATGTTTATGGCCACTCAAGGGACAAACGGTCACTCCAAGGCCTACTTGTCTGGTGAACTCTGGATTACAAGGAACAAACGCTTGAGAAAATTTGAAGCAGTTCGATACACATATTGTAATGGTTCCATTGAAAAATGCCTATGACCAGCCACAGGGAACCTACTTCGGACTGGCCACTTGAAATGTCATACATCCGATGGACCCAAAACAAGAAAATTCAATCTGCTGAAGAAATTATAAGAAGTTTGATACCCATACTGCTGTTTTTCTACCAAAATCCACTATCAGTATCATTAAATCAGGACATGCCCGTGAAAACCCGGATTTTCTAGATTTCAGAGTGTTTGAAATGGTCCATCTTGATAATAACTTGATAGAAGAGGAAATTTTCAATCCAAGGAGTCCAAATCTGTTGAAATCGATTGAAAATCGCCGGAGATGTTAGCATTTTAGTTTTGTGGGTACCCGGGTACCCTGTCGGCCTGTTAAGGGGTAAAAAAGTTGGAACCCCTTTTGACCGTCATTCTTTTAGATCTGGCAGAGTTTCAATTTCCTACGATTAAAAATCATTAAAATATCGCGAATTGAAATTCAAAAAGGTACCCGGACACCCTGTCGAACACACAACGGTTAAACAAAATTCCAACCACATGTTCCTGAAGAATTGATAAAGAAAATGACTAATGTGAACACTGTTACTAATACAAACTACTTGGAAAAGTCTATTCTATTTCTCAAAATGGTGTTTCCTAATCGGGCCCTCCGACTCCGACTCCGACAAGATAGACTGCAGCGCCATCTCTGCGGCATGATTTGGAACAGATATGATAATATCAAAAGACGACGAATGACATACTGAGAAACTTTGCCGAAGACAGAAAATCTCTAGTGCTTCGTTTAGAAAAGATAGACTGCTGCGCCATCTCTGCTGCATGATGAAGAACTAATATGATAATGTCAAAAGACGACGAATGACACACTGAGAAATTTTGCAGAGGACGAAAACTCTCTACAACTACTCTGGGCTGCTTTGCTCACACATTGAATTAACAATATCTCTCCATTTGTAGCAGATTCCCGGTGGCCAATGTTACTGGAACCATGTTTTTCCACCACCAATACATTTTTATGACCATATCCTTTCAATATGAATATAAAATATAATTTTTATTTCCTTGACTTTTTTTACGTCGGTTTTTAGAATAACGCGGTTTTTTTTACATCGTTTTTTGAAATAAGGCGGTTTTTTTTACGCGGTTTTTTTTTACGTGGTACCATTACCGTCGTAAAAAAAACTTCAGTTTACTTTTTCAAGCTGTGTACATACGGAATACTTAAGTTGGAAAAAAAATAATATATCATTTTAGAAGGAATGCAGGGAGCTTATATCTCACTTCACAATTCTGAAGCCCATCGAATTCAGATTATTATTTATTATTCTAGAAACATTTATAAACCTCCAATATAATGAGATGGCCATTGAAAACCCGATATTTTATAGCAAAATTAGAGCAGCACTTTTCTGTTAGTTGTCACATAGAGAAAGTTGTCACACAGAGGATACTTTTGATAAAATGTTTCATTTGGTATTAACTTCCGTGAGTTGTATGCAAAAATCGTTGCTATAATTTTTTTTATACGCTGCGTTGCGTAGTTGCTACTCGGTTACTGAACAAAACTAGTGAAATTGCACAGAGAACCTTAAAGATGGACTTTGGGAGTAGCTTTCACATCTTCAATGTACAAGTTCACTAGTTCATTCTATTTATGGATCAGTACGGGCGGCGGTCACGTCCTCACGGTTTTCGGGGAGGCGAGAAGGATGATAGTTTGACAATCGTTGGTTAGAGACCGTGTTTACCTCTGCGTCTCCAGAATTGTCAAGGGAAGGATAGTTTTTGTGTTTTTGAGGCAGGTTATGCGATCAATAAAAGCCCAGTAGATTACTTTTTTTATATAAATCTAGTGGTGATAAGAAGAGGCGAGTGACAAATGTCAATGAAGGGGACGGGCCTGGGATTGAACTCTCGACCATCTGCTCAGTAAGCAGAACGGGTACCCCTGAGCAACCCAGCCACGTCAGAAAAAGAAACAGAAATCTTCTGTACGTAAACAAAACAAAATTCTTTCTTATTACATCTGTGCATCTTAACAAGCTGTTCAATTTCGACGGTCTCGTCCTTCTCCAGAAAGGAGAGGATGTTATGAATTCCGGATCGACTATATCCGGCTTATACGAAGTCCAGCTTCTTAGCTCCGGAGTGAAGCCAGCAAACTATCGAGAATAGTTGTTTGACTGTTTTCACATTTTTTTTGTACACAAGGTTGCTGCGATTGGCGAGCATAGGCGTAGTGCGGGAGAGTAAATGTTGGTGACTCTTGGATTAATGTTGGCTTCAATTTTTTATTATTTTGTAATAATGTTGATACATTGCCCTTTTGCCTCAAGGAAAAAAGACAAAAAGTTGATATCCAAGAAAAAAAAATTAAATACTAAAACTAAAAATTTTATAACCTATTTTATATGATATTCTACGGGCGAGCCGAAACGACTCATATCCGAATTTCAGAGACAAGACAGCATGCTAATCAGAGCGAAAAGTGGTAGTTGTTTTATCCTATTAAAAAATTTCATCCGTTGCAATGAGCATGAGTAAGATAATAAACATGATTGACCACGCGAGGCTGCTTCTCCGTTGCTGCCAGATTAGCTGCTTTTACACAGAGAACCACCAGATGATGCTTGGGCTTAGCATACATTCTCAATGTGAAAAAAAATGGTGATCTCAAAAAAATGTAATAACCAGCGCCTGCCTCGCCCGAATGCAGGTCATATAAGGGAAGGAAATTTCATAAGAAGGGAAACACCAACGCGATCCTACGTTTAACTTGCGGTTATGTCCTAGATAGAACCCCCTCTATTTAAAAAAATATAAGTACCTATTTCTGATAGGAACCTATTTATACAAAAAGTGCTATTGGAGCCAATCACAAAATGAGAAAGTGGTTTACTTGCTCCAGGATATGGTGGTACGGCGAGCATGGCAAACCGATATTATGTACAACAATTAATTGTGATCCCCACCACCGGACCACCAGCCCTGCGAACCCCCACATCTCATCGGGAAGCAGTGATATTTATTCTTCTGTGCTCACTCGATTACTCACATCGCCGAAAAGCCGGATAGCAAAACCGTGCGTAATAAAGCATCGACACAACCTTTCACAGCCGATGCTTGAAGCGCACTTTTTTCGTAAACTTTCAATTTTAACAACTGTACCAATCCAATAGAAGTTCCTTAAGAACAATCTATGCGAATCCATTTAAAATTGCAATTTAGGGATTTGGTAAAAGTAAGAGTGCGCAGATGCATTTCTTGCCTTCTGGTAACTTTATGCTTCTATTGATGTCCAGGCTCATTGGTTTAACACCAACTTGATCCTATACTCAATGATATCATTATCACAAATCCGCTCAATCAATCGCTATGTTTTGTGAAACATTGGATAGATTAATATTATTTGAGATAACTCAATACAGACGTCGTCTAAATTTTGCAAATTGACAGGAAATTTGTGAAGACCCATCTAGTACCTTATAGTAAGATGCTTATGGGAGATTCGATGAGCTTCCTCAAAGATTTTTTTTCTGATTCTATGGGAGAAAAACGATGTTTTTGCGGTGTTACTTTGTCAATATATGCACTAAAAATTTATCTCCGTAAGTTAGCTTTCACTAGTTTCGTAAACATGGATTTTGTACATAGAACAAATGTCTTGTAAATTGTATGAAACATTTTTAATGCTTGTCATCTGGTGGAATGCTATCATTACACCACTTTGTACAGTGCACGAAATGAATTTCATGAAGATCAACTAATTGCTGCTTCTCTTCAATCGTACTCATACATGTTGGTATTGCTCCTCGGGTGTGCTGGAATCATTGATTTCAATCATTTTTTTCAATTACATACTGAGTCGATATAGAAGATCTGTCAGTCAATCATGCAACCACAAGAGAGACGTTTCTTTTTTATTAATAACAAAATATTCGTAGCAGTTCATATTGTTTTCGTACAATGCACGAATGTTCTTTCAGTGCCAATAAATGCTTCTTGTATTAGACAGTTACGCGTGTGGCATTGAGTACCCAGCAAACACAGGATCGTTTATGATAGCGAATAAGATTGCAAAGTGGAGGCGATATACGTACATTTTTCATGCAGTCAAATGGACGCATGTACGTATAGCGCCTCCACTTTGTACTTATAACGGTTTTGTGTTTGCTGGGTAGAAGGTAGCTTCTTGAAAAGTACAAATTTATTTACAACGAATACAATGAATAGATTAGTTGGTCCTACCGTCGATTTCGTAATAAATTCAAAATTTAATTTTCAGTGTGGGTGAGAAGGTCGTTGAGGAATAGTACATTTTCAGTAAAAACTGTGAACCAACTCGGTGGTTTTCCTATACAAAAATCCAACACGACTGTAAAGTGAATATTTCGACACATTACAGAACCCCTTAGATTTTACCACGGGTGCTATTTGATGCGGTTCGATTGTGAAACATGTGGAAAATCTAAGGTTTTTTAAATACTTTTTGTTTTTATTTAATTCCAGAACAAGTCTTGAATTGTTGAATCTTGTTGCCAAAATTTGACGGGTATTGAAAAGTACTTAGGTATTGAAAAGTAAGCGTAGAGAAGATAATCCACCCGTCGTGCAGGCGGATTTTTACAAAGTGAGGGCTCGATTCCAGCTCTAGCCGGTGGAACTTGAAAATGTCCCTACTCTCCTGGTCCACCGAGCGTTGTGTCGTCCGTTGTATAATGTTATGTGTTCAGTGTGCAACCGCTGGTTGAAGACTCTCTCTCTCTCTCTCTCTCTCGCTCTCTCTCTCTCTTTCTCTCTAAACACAAATATCTTGCCCCACCCTTCCTGACTACGCCTATGTGACAGCGTAATCACATGAATAATAGTGATGTCAAAACATGTTCGAAATAATTGTTTCAATTCACCATTTTCAAGGAACACCATAACTTTTGTGTACACGCAATTGAAGCCTCAATTATAAGCAACAACTTTGCCAAATACACTTTGGTTTTACAGTTTTCTTATTGGCTATTCCTTTTTTTGCTAAAGATTGGACTCGGAAAAAAAGCGACACTTTGTTTTGGGTGTAACTTTTTATCGCGTGGGTAAAAATTAATGAAATTTTGGGTCATACTAGAGCTAGAGCGTTATGTTTATGTGTGCAAAATTTCATTGCGATTTGTCTAGTAGTGTTCAAGATGCATTCGAAACAAGAAGAGCTATGCCAGCGCGGTGATCGATAATCCTGGTCAGTCGCACAGATGGATCGGCAAAAGGCTTGGAATCCACCATTCCAACACGTCTCGCGTTGTGAAGATGTTCCAGGAGACGAAGACCATCGAGCGGCGTGCTGGAAGCGGCTGAAAACCGAAAACGGAATACCCAGAGAAGGTGCGGAAGATAAGGCAGTACTTTAAAATTACCCGAACCTTTCCATCCGAGACGTGGCCAAAAAGATCAATTCGTCAAAAAGGTTCGTCCAGCAGATCATGAAGCGGGCTGGGCTACGTGTTTTTAAGGTCAGGAAGGCGCCAAACCGGATTGGCAAATAAAACACGTTGGCCAAATTGCGTGCGTGGAAGCTGTACCGTGAGTGGCAGGTCAAGCTAGTCTGTCTCGTCATGGATGACGAGACATATATCAAGGCGGACACCAAACAAATCCCCGGCCTCGAATTTTTTGTCGATACGTCCCGTATGGAGGTTCCGGAAAAGTTCTGGAAGAGAAAGATGGACAAATTCGCGAAGAAGTACCTGTTGTGGCAGGCGATCTGCGAGTGCGGACGGTACAGAAAGTCGTTCGTTACGACCAGCCATGTCCAAACACTACACTGCACGCCGAGCTACTTTGCACCACGCTAGCGCGTGCAATATATTCGCCACTTTGACTCCGTGCTTCCAGACTAACACCCAACACGGTGGGTACAACACCAATGTCAGTGCTCGTGGTTTGGCTTCGGACACCGTGGCTGATGCTTCGGCAAACACCACAGCCGAGTGTTTCCGATTGTGTCCGATTGCAGAATACACGCGTGGTTCTTTATTTTCTTTCTAACCGAGCCGTGCTTGTTAAATTCATTCAACTTATGCGCCCGTCACCCAACAGCCAAGAAAACAAACCAATAAGCCGATTATCAAATTTTTAGAATCATCCGATGAGTATTGCTCTATCCATGGCAACCAGTGTCATAATGGGTGTATGTTGAGAGCTTTCTTGTGATCGTAGTCACTCGGCTCGTGTATTTTTCCAAAAATCAAACCCGGTGTCAAAAGCAATACACGAGCGTGTACACTCGTGTCGTGTCCTTTGCGTTGCGGGTTCATCTATAAGCACGACACTTAAGTGGTGGATTACAGCCACTTGGTGGTGTGTTTGCAGTCCAGTTCGGCTCTCGTGCAGAACGGTCTGGTGCTTTTACCAAGGCTGGTTATAACCGGCACCATAAACGGGCACATTTGTCGAGAGGAATGCTTGCAAAAGCGCTTGCTGCCCTTCTTCTGCTTTTACCGTGGTCTCACGTTTTTCTGGCCGTATCTCGCTTCGTGCCATTACGCCAAGCCTGTAATGGATTGGTACGAAGCGAAGGGCGTTAATGTGGTCCCGAAGGAGGCGAACCCGCCAAATACACCAGAACTTCGTCCGATCGAAAAGTTTTGGGCGATAATGAAGAAGAAGTTGAAGAAAAGTGGAAAAACATTCAAAACCGATGAAGTTTTGAAGAAAAACTGGGAGAAATTGTGTAAGGAACATGGACAAATCCTCGCCCAAAATCTCATGAGCAGTGTTAAGAGAAATGTACGAGCATTCAGCTTGGGGGAGAAAATTCAATAAATAAGTTATGGCAAAACATTGTTAATATATAGTTATTTAATGGTTAAAAATTTCAAAGTATCCGATTTAAAATGAATTTTTGGTGATCATTTTTGTGTGTCTCACTTTTTCCGAGTCCAGTCTTTATATATTCACTATTTCTTTCCATAAGAAATCTGGTTTGGAGTTATACAGTAATTTAATGGCATTTGTTAGTATGCAATTTACGAAACAATTCGTTACCAAAGCAACGAAAAATCCTTAGACTTTTTTCTCAGAATTCAGAATACCCAAGCTACAATTTTATTTTTGATGGACATTTAATTTAATCAAATGATAAAATAAGTTTGCGCCCATGTGAAACAATATCAGCATTTTCTGTTGTTTAAAAATATGCAAGTCCTAAATAATCATCTGAATTAAATAATCCAAACCTCAAGCAAAGCTTCAACTGGAAGCACACATTCGTGTTGGCTATGAAAAACAGTTGATCCTTTCAACCATATTTTTCTGGTCCATTTAATGCGAGCATAATTTCATTACCTTCGCTTTTCACAGGCGATAGGCAAACGTTATTGATTAATAATAATCCAAAGTACTGAAACCAAGCCGTTTCCCGGAAAATATTAAATTTTCACTGTCGAAAGCTAAACTTCTGATTAGAGTCCATATCATCAAAGTTGGGCAACACAATGACGAGGTAGCAAAATAGCGTTCATAAAGACTTTTGGAATCGTGATAATTTATCACGGAAGGTAATGGTCGAGCGAATTACGAGCGGTTTTTAAGTATGTTTGTAGGTGTTAACGAGATGTTTATGTTTGTTAGCAACACACATATTTCGATACTGCCTCTAGAAAACGGTTTTAATTATTTTCGCTGCTCAAAGCCACCATGAACAAGTTCGTTTAATTCGCAAAGCTGGTTTCTGGTTAGAACTTTGATGAATTTTTCATTGTTCTTTTGTGTCGAGCTAATAAGTTGATCATTCGTTGTGGCATGAACAATAATAGTACACTTGGAATAAGAATCAATTGACGCAGTTGATGGCTGAATTCCACGCTCTTTCTCTCTGCAAATCCCGATGTTTAGCTATTGGATTTAGATGACTATGTATAACGATGTGTGTTAATTACACTTATTGATAAAATTATTGCATCCTTATCTAATGTAGAAACTGAATCATGAAATTAATCATGACGTTGAAAATTTAAAAAGAAGATTATAATAACTATGTCTTTAACATAAAACTTAAACAGTTCTCCTGTAAAACACAATGGGTGATCTTGTGATTCCACTGTTATTAAGAATGAAAGATGAGAGATCAGTGAAATAGCGATATAGCGAAATATCTGATTGAACCTCACAACTGATTATAAATTATCTCATAGAATTTAAATATACAACGCTTATGTATTCTACTTTAGTAAATTCAATATAAGGTACCGAATTACTTACTTTGATTGCAATTTTGATATTCACGACCAGCGTTAGCCCAACATTAAACAAAAAATATATATATTCCAAGGATGCGTAACATCAAAGTGGTCCCAACAAAGCACAAAAAAAAAGAAGAGAAATACGCGTTCCCAGCATCACAAGGGCAAAACTCATTACTCTTCGCAAACGCAGCTTTTCGACGGGACCGGAAGAGGTTGACCTTTTTGCTTTTCATTCTGTGCTTCTTTGCACATTGGCGTTTTGCACTCGGAAAAGTTTTTGCTTCTGGTTGCATGCTTTTTGAGACAGCGAGAAGTGTAAGTTTTTCTTTTCTCAAGCGCAGTAACGATCCAAATGAGGAAAGTAACAATTTACAACGCGTTTGGATGAAAACATTGGAAGCTATCAGGATAGATCAGTGCACGCAGACGTCAGTCGGTTCAGTCCGACAAAAATTTGACACTTTTGGGTGGTTTGTTTTGGATACCTATTCGCAAGTACGACAACTCTCGACAACTTTCTAATGGATTCCATAGTTATTAATTTGAGTTTGATTTTCAAACTAAAAAAATCGTTTCGTTAGAATAACGATCCTGCACCAGTAATAAAATTTGTTCACTCTGGGAATCAAAACAAAGAAGATGGTAACCAAAACAAACCACCCAAAAATGTCAAAACGGAATTGAGGTTAGGGCCCGTGCACTGATCTATAACACAACAGTTAAGAATTGTAACAGTCACGAAGAGTAGCATGGCCTTTTCTCAAACGTTTCTAAAATTGCATGCACTAGATTTCAATGTTAGCACATTTAACTTGAGGTATTGTGCGCCACCTACTCGCTAAGATGAGAATACCTTAAATTAGGTATTTATGTTACCTAGTATTAGGTATTGTTGATAATACCCAATAGATCGGTAAAATTAATCCACAATAAACAGTAATTTTTACTGACATTTTGTTATTGTTCATTTTCCAATATTGGACGTAATTATTTACCCAAAATGAATTTGTTTTTTTTCGTCACTGAAGAAATTCTGTCGCTATATTTTTCCAAGTCAAGCAGTTATTTTTCTCCAAAATCTCTCAATAAAAAGTTGAGGCAATAGCTTTTGCATTCTTTGTTTATTTCTAGTTTCCACTAATCCTTGTGGACCAACGAGATTGTGGAGGTGCAATTCGGCTTCAATGTTGGGTAGATGCAGAACACATATCTGTATTGGAGGAACACAGGTATATAATTTAAAAGTGAGGTTAAACGTCGTCGATTGCGCACTTGGAAAATAATTTTTCGAATTGTTGCCAACCCTGAGCTGAGCTTAAGCGAAGTAATTGGTGCTAAAAGAGCAAAAAATACTGACCAATTCCATTCCATTCCAAAAAAAGCCATTCATAATTTAGGTATGTGCACATTTGTGTGATTATTGGTACTTTTAAATGATCTTTAGGATTTTTCATCTTAGCGTATAAGAAACTGATCGGTTGAATCAATTTATATTGCATTTTGACGTACACGCTAAGATCAGTTTACCCAAGTATGGGTGAAGAATACCCATAATCGAAAAGTGCACATACCCAATTATGGCTACGTTACTACTTACGCATATTTGCGTATTTTTTCTCATACAATTTTACTCAAATATGGGTCTAGTCAACTTTACCCATAAATGAGTATGTGCACTTTTTATGAATATGGGTATAGTGAGCTTAGCGTGTAGACTACGTCTTACGACAAGGGTACACTTAAAAAAAAAGCCACAATTTTATTTTCAAAATTAACGAAACGAAATTTCAGTCAAATTTCCAACGTTCGTGTTACAGCTTTAAACCCACCATGGTTGACTTCCATCGCAGGCATGATAAAATCAAACGCGTTTATACGCAATCACCAACAATTTTCAGCAGACTATAAATGCGTTTGATTTTACCATGCCTGCGAATAGATTAACCATGGTGCGGTTGACATCAATATAAGGTCTGTCATATATACCACAAATGTTGAAGGGTTTACCATAAACGTAGTAAATTTTACTGCAAATTCATGGTAGCTTTAGAGATAGGCATAGTCGGGTGAAATGGCAGTTTTTACTACAAGATGTTTTTCTGTGTAGTCATGTGAAAATTGATGGTGCTTGCGCTTACACGCTTAGATAAGATTACCGAAAATTAGGTTTTAGTTTTACCGAAAATTAAGTTTTGGTTGTAAAACCTAAAATTTCGGTAAAATTTAACGACTGATTTCGATAAATTTTACTTATTTTTAAGTAAAGTGGATTTTGAAATGTTTAAGTATTTTTTTACCTAAATTTGGTTTAAATTTTTATCACTGCGCTGCATCTGAGAATCAACACTACCACCATTGCGAAGTTTAGGACTTATTGCAATTGTACCGCCTCCTCGCCTTCAGGCTAAATAGTTTCGAATTTTGTTTTAAAATATAGAAAAAAAACCAGCTGTAGGGGCTGAGATTTGTGGCAGCCAACCCGAAGGGTGAGTAGAAATATTTACCATAAGTGGATCATGAAAATTTTGGAGAAATTTGTCAAGCCGGTTCTGTGCTTGTAAATAAACATTCCCTTAGTCGATTGCTAGCCAATAGTTGCGGGCTATAGTTCAATTCAGGACACTAACAGCAAAATTCTATAGAAGAACTGAGCTATTATTCGTGAAAAATTAACGATTGGAAAGTTTTTTTTACAGACGAAGAAACGACTTCGCAAATTCCTCCAGAATTGAAATATTTACCTTATTCCAATGAAATATATTTTTTTATTATTCAATTGTAGATCACTGGAAATATGGAGGAATTGACATTATAAATCGATACGGATACAAGGAAAAAACTGGGAGGTAAGTTAATTATTCAATTTGTATGTAAATCATACGACGAATCTAAAAATTGATTCATATACACATACTATTTTTTTCAATATATTTCAGCCTGTCGAAAGGTGGTCCAATGCTCTACCATCAGGAGAATAACCTTACATTATTTGTCTGACAACTGCACCAAAACAGGGAGAGTATTATGTGTATTTACATGTAAAAATCATATATTGTGGTCAGCAAGCAGCCATGTCTACTTGGAATAAAAATTACTACTTGGAAATAAAATACCTAATTAAAGCCTGTTCACATTTTTCTGATCCGTTTAGTGGGGAATAAATCCGAAAAAATAGATCTTACAACCTTGCTTTAAACATTTTTATTATAGCATTCCAAAAACCCAAAACAGAAAAAAAACCTTAACTTTCGGTAAAAATAAACGATTGCAAATAGTTAATTATTAACGTATTTCGCTTGTCACCATCAGTACCGAAATTTAAGTAATCCATGTTTCAGTAATCCGATAATTTCAGTATGTGCACTTTTGTGCGGTTATTGATATTTTTTACCGAATTTTCGGTATTCTGGTCTTAGCGTGTAGTATAGCCTTCGAAATCGTAGTTTCCACAGTGGATTTTTTTTTGCGTGTAGGGTATCAAATTAAAATAAAATAGCGACCGTCACGATATATCGTTATAAATTATACGCTTTTAACTTAATTAATGCTTAATAGATTTTCAAGATGTTTACATCAAGCGGTTCAATATTCTCCCGCTTATCAATTCAACAGTCAGAAATTATTCGTAAACAAATTTAAACTCAGGACTCAGGTTTCCATCATCATGTGCTCCTGCAGAACCCGATTGGAACAAATTCAAACCATGATTGCGTTTCTCAATGGGCCGTGAAATCGTCAAAATAGCCAACTAGAACGCTTGCTCGCTCAAAAGCAAGAATATCGAATTCATCGACATTCTCAACAAACGAGCCAATGACATCACAATAAAAACCAAAACGCATCTCAAGCATACAATCAATGTTTTCCTCACCGATTTTCAACTGATCAGACTTGATCAAACCAGTGCTCTTCGAAACGATATTATTACTCGGAGGCATGGACAGTTCATCGTCGCTGGCGACTTGAATGCAAGAAATGAAGCCTAGCGAAACGCACGACGAAACAAGATCGGTTCTATCCTACAGTAGGACCTGGAAGAAAACCATTATACCATCCTGGGACCGGATACTCCCACCGGGTTGAGCATTTCCGGGGTCCATTCAACAATCGACACCTTCCTCACCAACATAGGGAACAACATCGACCAGCCGGTCGTGTACCAAGAACTCAGCTCAGATCACTATCCAGTGGTGGCCGAAGTTGGGTCGTCGGTCAATTGGCCTACGATAACCAAGCGCAACTAATATCGCGCCAACTGGGTTCAGTTCTGTCATCAGGTCGACAACACCGTCGATGCCGATGGGCACCCGAATTAACCGACGACATCGATCGGCAACTGCAGTCAATCGAGCAGGCGACCTCCCAGATCCGGGACCTCCAAAGCTTAGCAGCAACACAACTCTTTGATAGTCTCACTAAAAATTTGATCCGTCTACGAAACACCACTTGCAGTATCAAACACAGTATCAAGACCAGGCTGCCTTAAAAGTAGACTGCATTCGCTTGAACAAACCATCAAGGTCAGAATGGTGAACCTCAGAAAAAATGATTATGCCAGCAGGATCTGCGCTCACCCAGGTTTTGAAAATCTGTTCTGGGAAAGTAACGAAAATCTTGAAAACCAATTACTCTTAGGATCGTTTGATTACTCCCGCTGAGCAGGCTGCTGAGATAGATCAACATTTTGTCCGCTCCCACAATCTTCACACAAATATCAGTTCTGAGGTTTTAATTACCAGGGGGCTCAATTAAGAGCCTTTTGGTGAGGGGGAGAGCGGAGGATCATTCAATAATAATAATAATAATAATAATGCATCAAACGGTCTGACCTAGTCTACGTCAACAGGTCGTATGTTATACACAACCCCACTGATTGTTATTGATAGCGATAGTTCCAGTTTCCGTTCAAAATCACCGAAAACCGGATTATTATATCTAATGTCATTAAGTCAAGTGAAAGCAATACCGACGAACTGGTCTGCCTACCTTTAAACGTCATTGCAATCGAATGACAAAAAATGATTAAGTCCAGAATGGTGGACCTCAGAAATAACAATCTTGTCGACAAGATCCCAGATTGTGCAAAGCCGTTTTGGAATTTTACAAACAATTTAAAAACTCAACCAAGGCTCATTCCACCGTTGATTCCACTAGACAGTAATGGCTCCAAGAGTAGCTTGATAACTCCTGCAGCAAAGGCCGCTGAGATAGGTCAACACTTCGTCAGCTCCCACAATATCGGAAAAATCATCATCAGTCTGCACGAAGCTACCGTTAGCGAGCTTGTAAACAACATTCATCTAAGTCCCAACGACTTCTCGGAAGAGTTGGAGATCTCAGCTGACGAATTGTTGACCTATATCAAAGCGACTAAGAGCATGAAGGCCAACACAACGGTGGAATGGACCAATTCAACTGTCTATCTTGTCGTTACAACAGCAAGCTTATTTTCAGGGAGCAGGTTGACAAAACTGTCACAAAGTGTAAAGTTCTGTTGAAGCTACTGTACCCATTGATCAACAGATGGTCTACATTAACCCTGAAAAACAAGCTTGCTGTCTACAAGCAAATCATACTCTCTTGCATCGAAAACGGCATGTCAATCTGGGAAAGTAATAACACATCACTTGAACCTTCATCGTGTTCAGAATAAGTTCCTCAGGATGATCCTCAACACCCCTCCGAGGACAAAAACAACTGAGGTTCACCGTTTAGCCGTGATAGAGTCACCTGAAGAGCGATTCAGTGAGTCTATTAACCGGAACAGAGCACGCTGCCTGACATCGAAGCACCAGATCATCCGGAATCTGGATCTCCACCCTTAGGCATTTCAAATTGTAGTTGTAGGATTAGTAGGTTATCAAATAATAACTAACAATGCCCCTGAAAATTAATTTAAAACACATTACACACTAAACACACTAAACACATGAAACAAAGCCGAATAGCCCATTGGGCTTATTATCATTAGGCAGTCGGTTGCCCAAGCCAGTGATGCTTTGTAGCCAGCTGGTGTATGCAACCACTAGCAGCGAAATGAGGTGCTTGTGTTTGTTTGATCATGTTGGTAGCCATCTTTAGGGAAGCCACAATGTACAATGGCCTGGACAGATTGTCTTTTATACAGACGATACAAGATTGGACAACCTTGTGGGAGCAGGGGTAACTGGTCCAGGGATAGAAGTCTCAATATCTGCGAGGAACTGGCCAACCGTGTTTCAAGCAGAAATTCAAGCAATTCTTAACTTGTACGGGGGAATGTGTTATGTCACTTCAGAAATTGACCAGTCGAAATCAAATTAACCTACAGGGTGCGGCAGAAAATAATGCAAAATTAATTCTATTTCTTTCAAATCCCATTTTCAACTAATGTAAGCAATAATATCAACATTTTCGTATGCAGTTATCTTCATACAGTCCTTTTAAACTAATTTATTTAATGTGTCCTCCATTTTTATTAATAAGAACCTCGAGCCGACGTCGGAAGCCAGAGCATGCCTTTCGGACGTAGTCCTTCGACATTGACTGCCATGTGCGTGTTATGGTTGACTTCAGGGTTTTCACACTAGGGTGTGATGTTTTGCAGGCTCGCGCTTCAAGATATGCACAAATCGAATAATCCAACGGATTAAGATCTGGATTGCTAGGGGGCCACAAATTCTTCGGCCAAAACTTCATGTTGTCGTTCAGCCATTGTTGGGTTCAATTGGACATATGACACGGCGCTCCATCCTGCTGTAGGACAACGTTTTGGTCCTCGGAGAGGTTGGCCTTCACCCAGGGAAGCACTTGGTTCTTTAAAATACCGATGTACACTTCGGTATTGATTTTAACTCCAGCATCAATGAAAACAGGCGGCATTTTCAAACCGTTAGACGCCACCAAGCCGAACATCATGACACCAGCCGGATGTTTGATTTGAAATTTGAATTTCACTTTTTCCGGAACGTTCTGCGATGAAATGAACCGGTCCGTGTGGTTGTTGGTCACTGCATCGATGCTGAAAAGCTTTTCGTCGGAGAACAGGATTATCAGTTTTTCCTTCTTCAACAAGGAAAGCAATTTCTTGGAACGAGTCAGTCGTAGTTCCTTGACCCGGTCCGTAATCATGTGGCGTTTCACTCTGGCTCTGGAAGATGTATACAGGTCTTTTTTTATGATTCTCCGCATGAATTTCTCCGAAATATTGGCTTCCTTTGCAAGTTTTCTTATGGAACGCACCAGGTTGCGAGCAATTTTTGCACGGACCGATTTGATCACGATCGGAGTTCGTGCAAAGCACGGACGTCCGCTTGCCGGCTTCCGCTGCTTAGGACCATCCTGCAGAGACTTTTTTATATGATGAACTGGTGCAAAATGCCACCCTACCACCTTGGCAATCTCTTTCGGCTTCTTCTGGGCGAGCAACAAACTGGTGATCATTTCTTTCGCGAACATTTTGACGAATTGCAAATAAAACAAATATAATGTTTGGATGCAGCACTTGAAAGTAAACATAAAGAAATACACTTTCGACAGAAATTAGTCACTAGCTACACGAATTAACCCAATACTCAAGTTTGAACATTTTCGCATTATTTTCTGCCGCACCCTGTATATAGGGTTCCAAGGCAATTTGGAATTCAAGGGAATGAAAAAGCTGACAAGTAAGCAAGACTTGGATCATCTCAACCATCCATAAGACCAGAACCATTTTTTGGAGTTCCTTCTTGTTCTCTTAGAATGGAGATCAAGAAATGGGAAAAAATATAAGTGGCGACCAACTGAAGCAACACTCATCTTGCTAGGCAGGCGAAACGGTTCACAAATCCGAACATTTCAATGACCCGCAAAATTCTTGAATTATCAAGAAAAGATCGCAGTACCTAAATTGGTTTAATAACAGGGCATTGTCCACGCAAATATCACCTGAAGCAAATAGGGAAACTTAAAGAGAATATGTTTCGATTTGGTGGCAGGGAAAAGGATGACTCTCAGCGCCCGCTATATTATTATACAGCAATTTTCAATTAAAGGCGAACTTTTCTGAATAAAGGTCTGGCAGAACTCTTTGATATTGTTAAAAAAAATGTTTCACTTCGGTATGAACACCACCGATGAGTGAAACATAAACAATAACAATTTGCCATTCATATGTCAATCCGCTATTGACACGTGACAAGTGGTTTCTTGAGTGTGAGTCTAATGTCGACTAGGAGAGTGTGAGCTGCGACTTGTATGGAATATTGTATGGAGAGTTTTTGTGGTAAACAAGGAGCTTTGCATACTACATACAACCTGTTGGTATTGTATAGTTGTATGCAAACTCTCATAGGCAATCAATAACTACGAAACCTTGAATATATGTTAACAGTAAACAATCGATACTACAACACGATTATTCTAAGTAACCTGACGAATTGAATATAAATAAATTATCTTTAAAACACAAGTTGTTACGAGTGTTATTACTTTGATTATTACGAATACAGATTTTATTCTAACAGATATTTGGAATGCAGCACCAAGCCAAGTTGTTCGAAATGTAACACCTGGCTGGGAAAATGCTTCGAGTCCGTCCGTGTCGGCCGTTTCACATAATAGTGATACGGCATACTGATAAAGTAATTTTAATACGGGGAATATCTAACAATAGATCTAAGAAATGGTCACAGTGATGAATATACCCAACCCGGAATAAAAAATAAATAAAAGTGGAATGAAAAAGTCATTAATTAATTAAGGGTCATGCAATTGATTTGTCTGCAATAGTGTAATTTGTATTTTGTACTCTATATTTCTTCGATTTTTGTATTCTACGTACTTGAAGCCTTGACTTCCACGTACAAGGCTTCAATGTCTCGTACTGAGTAGTTGACTCGAATAATTAATAACAAGGAGTTAATAATATCAATTCGAAAAGTGGTCGGCATCACAGTTCTAACTTTTCTTTTAGGTAAACATTTTTAAAATTTACTGTCACGTTGATCTATAAAAGTCAATAAACACAAAATTAGGGTTTCCTAAAATAACAGTTTGTGTCAAGCCAAATTAAAACTCATATTTTAGGAGGGTTATAACGTTTATTAACATTCAAGCGTTTGAGGGTAGTCCAATGATCAGTTCAAAATTTTCACCAGCCTAGTGGCCTAGAAGTTTTTTAAATAACCCGGTTTTTGTACAAGCAGAGATTAATTTCCATACATGCTTCAAGGGATTTGTAGAAAGACAAATAACAAGAATTCTCAGTGTACTCACCCAAGCAAAACCAAACCGTCATAATTAGTTGCAGCAACTTGATTGCGACCTAATTGAGTCACATTGAAGTAAATTGAACCGCAATTGCAACTAGTGCGCTGCTAGGGAACCCATTCCAGAAAGGCCCTGAAACATCCAATGGCCCAACTTATGAGACAAAAATCAGCATCGTTTTGAGAAACATCACAGTACCAAATCAAACCAGATGGCTCTTTTCAGGTTCCAAAACTGAATAAGTTGTAGCCCAACGTAGCCAACGCCAACCATGCAGTCGTGCCTCGTAAACAACCACGCTGAGTTTTGGTCGACCTAATAAACATCACTTCCTCTTTCCATTCGATAACATCAATGTCTCGAAGCAGTAAACCGCAAAGCTGCAAGACATTTTTTGCCTGATAGCCGTTGTCCAATCAGATAAAGGAACAAAGAAAGTCTTATCCTATCGTATCTCAATATAAAAAGCATAATCTTACAGCGCTATAATCTCGAAATTTATGTTTGATTAGACAAAAACAAAATTGAAATGCGAAATTCAAAGCGAGAAAATCACTGGTCCGAAGAACAACCAAGCTTAATTAAACTGGTGATATTAAGATCCCAAGCAAAGACAACCCGATATAAATGCCACTAAGCACTCGAATAGTTAGTAAGAAGATATATTTTCGATATATTTCGTGAACAGATAATATAAGGAGATATATAAACATAGTAATAAAAATTGTGATCCTATTCATCCTATTCATATTCTTCTAGAAAGCCATGGGCAGGTCATAAAAGCAAACATTATCGTATGTTTCTTGTAGGGCGTTTCGCATTTCCTGAGAATGGGTCCAGTCACGTGTTTCGCAGACGACTTTAACCTGAAACGAAAAGTTAAACATGACATTGCCACATCACCATATGAGACCCCTATGACGTGCTTAGAATTCGGAATGACAAATGGTTTCTTCTAATAGCTGCTTGGTCACTGTTATGTTTTACCATTCTATCGGGATTCCCTGGCTAATAGTGCAATCCTTGTCACCTACTGGGGGAAGGGAGTCCATTTGACGAGATAAAACTTTATGTATCACGTTCAGCTCATGCAGCAGTCTCTGCTTTTGCCACCGGATGCATTTATATTTACACCGAAACTTAGTCTAGCTCCAAATACTTACTTCTACGCTATGAATGTCCCGAATGAACGCACGTTCGTGCATTATATCCTTAATGGAAACACCAAGTTTGGCCAATAAGTTACATAGTTTCGATACACCACCCGGACCATCACTGACCGTTACTGTAAATCTATAAAGCCACAAAAAGGCAACGTAAGACCACGTAACGTGCTGCAAATGTGCATTAATGTTGTTATCGAATTACCTCTGCAAACGACCATCAGCAGCTAAACCACGTTCAAGACATCGACCGAAAATAGTGGTGTCAATGTTTCCCCCGCATATTAGCAGCACAACCCTACCGTTGTAGATGACAGGTGAAAAAAAAGAAACATTCTCATTGGAGTATTCCTCCCTGGTTAATGTACGATCCAATGTGGGTTACCTTTTGCCTTTGAACTCGTCCAAATGACCGGCCAGCATGGCAGCTAGACCAGACGCACCGGCTCCCTCTACGACGCATTTTTCCTGTTCGACTAGTCTCAAAATGGCCAGTGCAATCCACTCCTCTTTGACAACAATCATCTTGTCCAGCAGCGGAACTGTGGTAGCGAATGCGTTATAGCCCACCTGAGGCACTGCCAGACCATCGGCCAGTGTTTCCTTGTTCGGGGTGTAAACAGGCGATTTGTTTTCCAACGCTTTTGTGAAACTAGGACACTTTTCCGATTCTACACCCTGTGAAATAGGAGAGCATGAATATGAGAGCAAACAAAACCGACATAGAATTTCTTCTGTTAAACTGACAAAACTGAAACTAACACAGTCATTCCATGTCCAATCGTTTCCAATGGTAGCAAACAATGAAACATCGAACATCGAAAAAACCACAAAGCAAGTTGCTACACGACATGACATGGACCGATTCGATATCAACTAACTCACGATGATTTTGGTTTGGGGGCTTAAATTCTTGATGGCAGTTGCAACTCCAGCAATCAAGCCGCCACCTCCAACGGGAACCACAACAGCATCAATGTTGCTCACTTGTTCTACTATTTCCAGTCCGATTGTGCCCTGACCGGCCATGATGTGTGGATGATCGTAGCCATTGATGTAGGTTAGACCAGTTTCATGAGCCATTTTCAATGCAATCTTTTTTGCCTCACCCATATCAGAGCCCTATGCGGGGGAGAAAATAGGAAATCCGTACTAGTAACTGTTCGCTCGGATGATTTCGATGTAGAGGCCCGTTTGGCCAAGCGTGAAATTCTCCCGAGCATCCCCGCGGTTGTTTTTGCCCTAGAAACTCACCTGTACGATTACGTTGGCATGGTAGTCACGGCATTTCTGTATCTTCATCAGGGAAGCTTTCGACGGCATTACCACCGTGACTGGGATGCCTAGCTTCCAGCCATGATAGCACAGACCCTTGAGAGATGGGAAGGACGAACGAGTGGAGAAGAAGTGGTGATTTAATTTCCTAGCACATCAGATGCCTGTAATAACTGGAAATCGAACAGTGCGTGGCAAAAAAAAAAAAGATGCATGCGACTCTGTTGTGTTTAGTATGATGTGATGAATTATTGAATTTAGGAGTGTAGCAAATTATTTAGGTAGGGATAGTGTTTCCGTAAAACGCATTTGATATGTATGTATTTAAGAACCGTTCATTTCATAGTTGCTCCTCTGTTACTAACCTAGGAACTAGTGTTATTTGCACCGATAACCACATGAAGGAAACTTGTTATTAGTTTACTAATTGGCAAAGATGGAAGTGTGTTATATTTTGTACGCTCATTGGACACAATTACAGCTTAAATGAAGGTAAATTCAGCCAATACAGCATTGGCTGAATTTACCTTCATTTAAGCTTCACGTTCTACCGAAACTGGGCCATGATTAAACGGGAACTAAGAGCAAGGAGAATGTAAAGCATGCAAATGATATGCCTACACTCAATAAAAAACTACCATTTCTAATTTATATTAAGCGTAAACATCAACCATTTTCCCCTAACTATAAATGCGTTTGATTTTGTCATGTCTACAATTAAGGAGTGTATCGGGAATAAGCTATCCACAAACTTTTTTTCAAATTATGTTGAAAACCGATATTTTATTCATACAAAAAATTGATCCTTTATTGTCGAGGTTAAACTTGAACATAATCAAGACCGGATGAAATTTAAGTTGTTCCTTCACGAATTTTCGAATTTTGGATCGAATGCTCTTCATTAAGTTCCAGACAAGTGTTGCATCGCATTTTTTGGACGCTTTAGCCCAAATTTTTTTGAACTCCTGCATGTTCCCAGCTGCCTTACCAGTCTTCTTGAAGACCCTCTTCACGATTGCCCAGTAACGTTCGATGGGTCGAAGCTGAGGGCAATTTGGTGGATTGATATTTTTCTCAACGAAATCTATACCCTTTTCCGCAAGCCAATTGAGAGTGGTTTTGGCATAGTGAGCCAACGCTAAATCCGGCCAAAACAGTGGAGGTGTACTATGCTTCTTATATGAAGGCAACAATCTCTTCTGGAGACACTCAGATCGATAGATTTCGGCATTTATAGTTCCGGTAGTGTAAAAAATGGTTGACTTCAAACCACAGGAACATATTGCTTGCCATATCAGTACCTTTCGACCGAATTTCTCCACTTGAATCGACCTGTCCGCATCGCTCATATCCTCCTCAACGACGGCAGTAAAATATTGTGGACCTGGCAGGGTTTTTGAGTCCTCCTTTACATAGGTCACATCGTCCATCAAAACGCATGCATCCGGACGCTGCAAAAGACGCGAATACAATTTCCGGGCCCTTGTTGCTGCTCGCTTCTTCTGTTCTGCACTTTGTTTCGAGATTTTCTGCTTCTTGTAGGTCTTCAGGTGGTTTCGCCTCTTGATACGCTGGATCATTCCGACACTCATTCCTGCTTTTTTGGCCAAATCACGTATTGACATTGATTTGTTCTTCATGATTAGAGATACCACTTTCTGCTTCAGTTTCGGGTTGGAAGAACCGGATTTTCTGCCTCTTCCTGGTAGCTCATCCAAAGAATAGTGTTCCCCAAACTTATTAATGATGGGTTTAACACTCGCATGATGAATTCCAAACCGGTTCGCCAATTTTCGCATAGTAATACCCTTCTCACTTAGCCATGTGTCCAGAACCTTAATTTTCACTTCCTTTTCAATACGTGACATTTTGAGAACGCAGAATTTGAACCGCACAAACAGGTAAACAAAAGACAGCTGACAGTCAAACGCACAGCATGCAGTGTTCAGAGCATAAAAAACCATCACAAATACATGCGTACAACGCAAATGTATGTGGATAGCTTATATTCGATAAACTCCTTAGATCAACCATGGTGCGGTTGATATCAATATGAGGTCTGTCAAATATACCACAAATGCTAAAGTTTTTACCATACACGTAGTAAATTTGTCAGAAATTCATGGTAGTTTTGAACATAGGTACAGTCGGGTAAAATTGTGGTTTTTACTCCAATATTTCTTTTCGTGTATGAAGTGGATAAAAAAAAATGATTGAAAGGTATCGCATACCAATGTAAAGTACAAGCTCTTATGGATGTCTGTAATGTATGTCGACTAAGAAGACTAAGGTTGAATAAGATGAGTTATGTCAATGACTTAACTGCAAAGTTGACGTAGGATTTCTTGACGATGTGAAGAAAGTGATTCGATTCAGTCTTTAGTACAATTAATCTCTATGCTATTAGTGTGTGTGGCTTCACTATTGGTTTTCCACGAAAATTATGGATGTCTACACTTTATAATTTTTTAAATGACCCTAAATAGGGCCGTTTGGTATGAAATTATTCACTGTTCCTGGAGTGGTCCGATTTACGCCGACAATTGTCGAGAACCAGGATTTGGTAGATGGTCGAATGGGTGGGCGTTGATATTGGTTCCGTTCCGTGGAAGAAAAGTATATCATATTTGTATCTAAGTGTTTTCAGATCATTGATACTGCATATGAAAATCATTGAATTCAACTCTTCAGAACTCATGAAATGGCCCTAAAAGGGGTCGTTTGGTTTTTTGTTGTTTGCTGTGTCAGGTGTGGTCCGGGTGGTACCGGAAATCGTCAAGCGCATGGTGATGGTTGGTGTCAAATGGATTGATGCTATCATTCCTGTTCATGTTTCAGGATATCTTCTTTCTGCTGGTTTAATGGTGTGATTGATTCCTTCATTCTTTCACGTCTGTATTAACTGTTTTATACTGTATGACTGTTCCGAAAAATATAAATACACTTTATTTCTCACATAACATAAACCATATTGTAGTTTCTAATTATTTTATTCTCAAACATAGTGTTTTTTTCTTCTTCTTCATTTCAATTTGCTTGATTTTTCGTAGTGTAGGTGAATTCTCTAACTTTTCCCTTAACACTACTCATTAGCTTCTGCACAGTGCTTTCTCCTACTAGGCTTTAGGTTTCTTCTTAATTTTTTCAACGCACACAAAACACGCTATATTTCTCAAATTTTTCAACACTATCTGCTGGTTTCATGTGTTTTTCCAGGTTCGCCTTCTTCAAAGCCCAGAAAGTTTCGATAGAGTGAATCTCTGGGCAGTTTGGTGGATTAATTACCATTGGTACAAATACGACATTGTTCCTTTTGTCCCACACTAGTGCTACTTAGTGGCAGGAAGCAAGATCCGGCCAGAAGATTGTAGACTTGTTATGCTGTTTGATCAAGGGTGGCAACCTTTTTGGCAGACACTCCTTTGCGTAGATTTGACCATTCATTGTGTCTGTCGTAATAAATGGACGAGATATTTTCCACATCCGCATACGGCCTGCCACACCATTACCTTTTTGCCGAATTTTTCGGTGTAAATAGCTTTCACTGATCCATGAAGATTCTTTCTCTTCGGCGAGGCAGCTCGCCGTACAGCTTTCGAGCCCTCGGTTTTACGGTGCTTTGTTTTGGCTATTTCTGCTTCCGACAAGTCTCCATGGCACGCTCCATGGCATTCTCTTCATGGCACGCATAACATTAATCGCCGAAGTACTTAGCTTTTTCGCCACGTGTTGGACTGATGCTGAAGGATGACGCTTTAAATATTCCCTTGCTTTTTTGTCGATTGGATGGTCAGCGGGGGGGGGGGGGTTTCTACCCTGTCTCGGGGAATTTACGTATGATCACTTTTGTTGATACTTCCGTAATGCGGTTTGAGCTGCTTCGAAATCCTTTTTTTCGCTCGGGATTTTAAAACTTTTGTCCGAAAAAAAATGAAAAAAAATGACAACATCACTTTAGTTTGGATGTAAGCAACAGGGCGCAGCCAAAACTTGGTTGATAACTGCACGTATTTTGAATTGAGGGTTTATCAGTAGTGTATTAATAATTATCGGAACAGTCTACAGCTAATTTATTCGAGGCTGCCTAGTGCTGCGAGTGCTATGATAGCGAGTACACATAAAGGGTGTCCACGATGAAATTGCCACACACAAAATTGATTCGCAAAATTCCAGTTTTCATCCGATTGCCATCAAATTTTCAGGGATTGAGAAATAACTATTAAACTTCATTTTACCATATTACTCGTATTTTATTTACAGTTCATACGCAAATGCCCGCACCTTGGCCTTAACCCCGGCCATAAGATTCTGCACAACCTGTGAATCAACCGTTTTTTGCATGTAAACCCATACTTTCTTCAGTTCCTCGACTGTCTTCACTACCTTTGGTCGTTTAAGAAGGTGCTGCTTCATAATCACCCAGTACTCGATGGGGCGGAGCTCCGGAGTGTTGGGAGGGTTGAACATTTTCGGCACGAAATTGACCTTATTGTCCGCATACCACTTCAGCACGTCCTTGGAGTAGTGGCATGAGACCAAATCCGGCCAGAAGATTGTTGGGACGTTGTGGGCCTTCAGAAGAGGAAGCAGCCGCTACTGGAGGCACTCTTTTATGTACACCTGTCCGTTCATCATGTCCTGGGTCACGAAAGGTGCACTCCGATTCCCGCACGTGCAGATGGCTTGCCAAACCAGGAATTTCTTCGCAAATTTGGACATCTTCTGAGTGCGGACATGCTCTGGAACTTATCCTTGGCCGTGAAAAACAGGTTGCCGGGGATCTGTTTGAAGTCGGCCTTCACATATGTTTCGTCGTCCATGATGCAGCATTCAACTTTCGTCAGCATGTTGAGGTACAACTTCCTGGCACGGGTTTTGGCGGACTTGTTCTGCTTCTCGTCACGATTAGGGGCCTTTTGTACCTTGAACGTTCGAAGCCCAGCCTTAGTTTTAGCCTTCTGGACAAAACTTCGGCTTAGGTGCAGCTTCTTAGCCACATCCCGAACGGAAGCGTTCGGATTTCGGTTGAAGGACCCAACTACGCGGTTGTGATTTTTGGTGTTGTACGGAATACTTTTTCCTTCACTTCTGGGCTTCCGATCGGTGGTCAACCGTTCCTCGAACCGCTTAATCACTCGCGACACCGTGGAATTCGCGATTCGCAACGTTTTAGCGATGGAACGATGCGAGAGATCCTTGTTCTCGTGATGAATGCGCAAGATTTTATCACGCACGAGCTGTTCTTTCGACTCCATTTCCGCGAGTTTTGATCACAGGACTTTAAAACTTGCAGGATGTGAATAATGCACTATGAATCAAATCCACCCAAATTTTCATTAAATTCTACCCAACGGTTAAAAAGTTAGAGCAATTTCATAGTGTGGCAATTTCATCGTGGACACCCTTTAAATTCCAATTTACTTAACGTTGATTAAATCAGATAAAGTTGATGTTGAGTCAAAACAACTCTGAGTAGGATGGATATAAAATACGAGTCCATTTTATGGTTTTCATGAAATTTTGTTCGAAAGTTTTCTAGTTGTGTATTTTTGGAATAAGCGCCAACCGAATTATACATTATTACAACGGTTTTCTCTCGTTTTGCGTGTTTAATTCGGGAATTTTGGTTTCCTTCCACTTATCGACTCGTATTGCAGTGAATAAGAACGATCTCAATATTATTCCGAACTACAGATATCTGGCCGATAAAGTGAGTATGCAGCCTAGATTAAGAAAAAATAGTTACTAATTATTAACTAACTTTTCACATGGATAAAATTATTTGACAAGAAAACTGTAGACTCAATTTGAGGGACATATTATATATGATATTCATAATTATGGCCTGTTGTTTTAATAATGTGTTAAATATGTTGTTATAGGTAAAGCTTGCAATAAAAATATATAACTTTGCTAATATCTATTCAAATGGTTCATCTATATACAAACAACATCAGTTTAGAGTAAATTATAATATTTTCACAATGGATTGGGGGAATGCATCATACGTGTTAATTACTTAAATATTCCAAAAAAGTTTAGTTTATGTTGCGATCTTTTATATTGTGTAAAGTGAATACAGCTGACAAAGCCTTAAATCCGTAAATTTGAAGAAAAATAAAACCGTATGAAAACTGCAATAATGAATCTATCAAATGGGACGAAAATGCATCCACGAATAGACCCAATTTGGTGCTTATAGACAGACATTACATCCATATCACTCAATAATTTATGTCTTTATAAAACTAACTGTGCAACTTTTCGTGAAACATACTACCAAACACCTTATTGAACTTATCTAGGCAAGTGTTTAACTATGTGGTATGATGATTTTTTATCGCCTACAGCTCAAATATTTAATGCGTTAAAATAAAAAAAATAAATTGAACGCTGCATTTTACGCTGAGTCAGGGGACACATACTCTACTTACACTAAGATATAGAAGAGCTTTACAAGGAATTGATTTGCATTTAGTTGCAGCCCTCTATGAGTTACCAAACCAACCAACATTATGAAATAAATACAATAACATTTGCATTTAAAAAAGGACAAAAGCTCCAAAGGACGCTGAAGAGGAAGACCGAGGGAAAAGTAGCTACATCGCTGCGTGCGCTAGGCCGGGGACTAGGTCGGCTCAACCGGCCAAACAGTGAAAAAGTACCTGGCGAACATGAACATACATGTCAGGAAGCGGAAGAGTCGCGTCCACTGGTTTCGGAGCTGCAGGCAATGGTGCGGCCGCAGATGGTCAACTCAATTTTCCCAGCGATTTGCGACGTTGCGGTGGTGATGGAGGACGAGACTTATCTCACCCTGGATGGCAACGACTGGCAGGGCACTTCGTATTTTACTCCCTCCTCGAAGTAAGTGAAGTTCATTTACACACCAGGTTCCCCAGGAAGGTGCTGCTGTGGCTGACAATCAACGAAAAAGGGATGTCAAAGCCACTCTTCTTTCGCTCCGGACTGGCCGTGAACGGGAAAATTTATAGTAAGAAATGCCTGCCGGAAGTTGCGTCGTTCAACGAGAAATACTATAAGGACGAAGACTCGGGGTTCTGGCCGGATCTGGCGTCGGCCCCCTACTCGGAGCGATCGTTGGAGGAGATGGCGCGGTTGAATATCGATGTGGTACCCAAGTCGGCGAACCCGCCCAATGTCCCCCAGCTGCGTCCCATCGAGAATTTCTAGGCCAACCTGAAGCGTAAGATCTACTCCAACAATTTTGTCGCGAAAACCGAAGAGTTGATAAATTAAACGAAGAAAGAACTAGCAATGGCGAATGTTTCGGTTAACCCGAACTCGCAAGGGCGTAGAATTTTTTAGCAAGTAAGTTCAAATAATTACCTTCCATGGGAAATTTATTAAAAGCAATTATCTGTCTTAGCTTATTTTTATCTCCATCCGAAAAAAAAGTCCATTTTTTTCAATGCAAACGTTAAGCCACACGGGATTCATTAGTAGCAAAATTGTTTCGGCTTGACGGTGATGTCTAATTTGATATTCGGAAATCATCCCCTCTTATCAATTTTGCTTATTCTGCATTCACGCGGTCTTCTTTTTTGCCTACCAGCACACTTGTTGCAAATCGGTAAGGTTCACTTTATTGTAACCCAAATCAAGCAGTTGCAACAATTTATGACAGTTTTGTGATGGTTTTTATAAATTGCCTTGACTACCGTGACTTGGGCCGCAATGAAGGCATAAGGCGTGAACATATCACAGTTTCCTGGCGGCAACATTCATCGTATTCTCCAGAAAGGTACACACTACCAAAAAGTAATGTAAATTTCTGTTCCCTGAGACCGACACATGGAAGCGTCCTTTAGTACATAAGAATGAGTTGAAAGAGATGAGAAAATAAATTGAATCAAATAACTCATGCGTCAAATTGCGTATGTGGCAGTTCAAGGAGACATAATTTCAGACGAAATCTTTCTTTACGTTCCCCGACTTTTTGAAAACATGAATTATGTCCCGTGTCAAATTCATAATTTCTAAGTGTGTATGTAAGAAGAGCCCATTAGGTCTACAGTGAATAACATCGTCAATATAATAATATTTCCATTGCAGTTCCACACTTAGAAATTATGAATTTGACACGAATCGTAATTCATGTTTGTAAAAGGTCGGGGAATGTAAACAAAGATTTCGTGTAAAATTGTGTCTCCTGAAACTGATACATACGCAATTCGACAAAAGATGTGGTGTTTGATTGAATTTATTTTCTAATCTCCTTCAACTCATTTTTATGTGCTAAGAGACGCTGGCATGTATCGGTAGAAGCGAAATTTACATGATCTTTTTGTAGTGTGTACTATCCGAAGGAAATATAGCACATGACGGTCTCCTGCTGCCTAAAAAACTGGATAGAGATATTTGTGACGAGGACCAACTGCTGTTATAAGCATAACTGTACCATGTATACATGGAATCCCATAGAACATGGGACAGTTATGCGTATAACGGCAGCCAAGGCCACTGTCCTTTTCACCCAATTTACCCTTTGAACATTTAAGCGATCTAGATTACACATTTAATTATTTGATGATGGTTCGATGTGTCCTGTTCGTCTCCCTGGCCTGGCGAACCAACCTCAGGCTGAAAGTCACGCTAATACGAAGCAACAACAACAACTACTCCTGGTTTTTGTGAATAGATGAACCAATACAAACAGAACTCATTTCAATGCGATGCACTGTTCCAGAAAGAAACAATACTCACCTGAGCATGATTTCCCAAGGAGGCTGAAATCACGCCTTTCTTCCGTTGCTTGTCCGATAGCATAACAAGCGCATATCGAGCTCCACGCTCCTTGAAGCTGCCGGTGAACTGGAGAAATTCTTTCTTCAAATATATGTCCATATCGATCACTTCGGACAGGTGTGATTTCTGACAGAAAAAAAATGGCCAACTTTAACCAAGGCGCAAACAAGGCATACCCGTTTCAACTCACCGGACAGGGCGTGTGCTCGATTCCGTTCCTGATTTTGAATGCCGCCGAAGTAACATCTTGAAACGTTATTATCTGCGGATTATCAGCATTACAGAATGGATCTGAAAATTCCTCTTGAGTTTCATCACTAGCTATTGTTTCGCCTCGCTCAGGACATATTTCGTCGGGAGAAAAGTTTAATTTATCATCTGATATCACAGCGGCCACCAGCTGCCCTGCTTTCTTATCCGGTTGGCTCATTCTGCACACAATCTGGACTGAAATTAAAGAGAAAAGTTGAACACAGTTTGTTTTCATTTTGGTAGACGAAAGTAACAAATAAGGTTTCCTTTTTATGACCTAAGGCTGTCGGAACTTTTCTCGTTCAGTCTGCGCCCATGAATGAGTTATATTCTAAGGATGTGGCAATATTCCACTTATTACAAATTGCTGTCCATGAAGCAGTTTACAATTTTGCGCAGCAGAGACAAGAGAAAATACTAATTCCGTACGTGACACAAGCACAGAAGAGCTTTTACGATGCTTCACTTTTTACGCAGCTCATGGAATTTTAACACAGCATTCAGGTACCTGATGAGGTTTTCTCGATTTATTTTCTTTCACATCCCTCTCTGAATGGCCAGTAGAAAATTAAATTCCAAGCATCATATGAACAATTCCAGCACACTTCGGATTATATTAAACGAAATAATGATTGGGGTGATACAGTGGTTGTTCAGACTTGTGCTATATTCATATTTTACTATCGACTGACATGCGGGTAGAACAGTATTAATCTTTTAATCCAGTACCGTTATCAAAGTACTTTGTGAAGGGTGTATAGCCGTACAATCGTGTTTTCGGAAATGAAAATAGACAGGAAATTACGGACAACATTAACATTATATAATACAGATGGAATTTATAGCTCATTAGGATGATACATTTCAATTAGAATGTTTGAATCGTCGTTCTCAACATGCAGTATGAATGGAAATGGTATCTCTGGGTTTTTTTTATTCATAATAAGTTTATTCTGTTTTTTTTTTCTGTGTGTAGAGAGTTTTCGCGCAAATTTATCCCAAAAACTTAAACGTTTGGCCTGGAAATTGTTCAAATTAATTTTCACATTTGTTCCGCCATCTTTAAGCAAACATCCTTGAAATGTCATCACTAATACCGCTTACAAAATCCTCTCTCAAATAATGTTTAGAGTTGCGGTACTGTAGCTGTCCAGAAGCTGAATTGCCTTTGCGCGAAAAGAAGAGCGCTCGTGGTCTGGACGGAGGGCGCCGCTGTGAGTTGGTATCCATGCAATTTCCGCAAGGTTGAAGTCTTCGAAAACAATCACTTCAACATTGAGGGCAGCCCTATCCGAAGCGTCAAAGACAGATTGACATCTGCAATGTGCATGATGTGCATCAATGTGCATCAATTAAGTCCAAGTCTCCAATCCGGAGGAATATACACCGCAAAGAGGAATAGTTGAAGGCCTCAAAGCTGAATTGCTCCCCAAACTTGTTCCGCGGAGATCCAAGAATCGTCTTCAACTGCACTTGCTTTCAGCCTGCAACTCACTGCAACGAGAACGCCATCACTGGTCGATTTCCTGCTATTATGTATGTTCCAATCGCAGCGGAATACTTCGTAACCATCTCCAAAACCAGAACTTGAAACAGACCAAGAATCTAACCATGTCTCAGTTAAGACTCAGTCATAGCAATGATCAATGATCGCAAACCGATAATGATCCATGAGGCCGTTCATTCCACCAACATTCTGGTAGTAGATGACAATATCCGAGTTTTGCTGTTAAAGGATAGCACTGGGAAAGGAAATACCATTAGGGCGGGAAGTGTCCCTTGGTTGACAATATTTGCCGTTATTCGGATTTTGGAAGACCCCGTCTCCTAACTCAAACGCAGGGCCAGGACGACAGCTGGATGCGGGCAGGAGGGGCTCGACTGCGTTGAGATGGGTAGGACTTCCTTTGGACATGTGGCTAATAAAATGATATTCTTTCAATATACTGCAGAGACTTAGATGTTTGCTTGTCCAACGTTTGGAAATCACTGACGCACGTCCTGCGTGTGTATATGTTTTTATCCGTTACATTTATATGATTTCTGTTCGTTCGGTCTTGTTCGTATAACCACACGAAAACGCTAAACGTAAGATACTCGATCTTGGTTAAAACATAACAGTGGCAAGTGTGCGTCCGGATGTAGAGCTGGTTTGGTGGAAATTTATTTCATTAATACGATCATTTCGGACAGAAGGCTGAGCATATCGTTGAATTTCGGTCATTTCATGCTGAAATCAGTGTTGCTGCATTGTCACAGTCTATGCTGAGGAGCTTTACACAGTCAGAGGCAGCGCTGGAACAAGAAATTGGATCAGACAATGAATTGTTACTAACAGAAGCATACTTGTCTGAAAGTGGAGGTTGGGAAACACCAGTGCTAATTCCTACCGCAAGGCCAATTTGACTATAGCAAACATCAAGCGCGACTGAGTCGGGTGACTTAGGGTCTCCCATAATGCAACAAGCGGTGCGTTCTGGTTTACGATGTTTCAAGCAAAAACTCGGCATCAGACTTGGAATCAGCAGACTGGAACATATCCGGAGATTGGAGTCGAGAACTGGGAAGAACCCGGTGGTGAAATTGTGATGGTTGGTGCTTCCGAACTAGGTAACCCCATGTTTTGTGAAGCATTATCATCAAATTCACGGAACAAAATCCCTTTTGGCCATTTATACGCATTCAATACGCCTTTATGTAGTTATAAAGCCATTCCGACTTTGAACTATATGAAGCTCATACGGCTTTACAAGCGCAACAACTTTAATCGAATCTTTGCACTGCACGTTCGTTTTGACGAGTTTATCAATTGCTTTGGGTTTCACATTAGGGTGGATGCAAGAGAGATTCGGCCAGAAAATCTCAGCAGGTTCAGGAACGGTAAGCACAGTGGAATCAGTAACCGCTTTAGTGCCACCAATAAGTGGTTTACTGATTGACAGGCCGTCTTCACGTCACCGTTTCAATGGACGAGGGAGATTTCAACTAATTGGTCAATCTTTTCTCTTTGCTTAGCCATTTCATTCCTGATTACTGCATTCGCTATTTCCTGCTTTTCAGTAATGGAATTGATTACACTACCGAAAGATGAGACTGCTGACTTGAATCTGGCACATTTCATCAATTTGACGCACTCTTCGCACATCCAGAACAGGTTTGGACAAGAGTGGATAACGTTCACAAAGCATTTGTTCAGGCAAAAAATACACATTAATGATGAATTTTCACGGTGAACTTCTCTTATCGCTGATGACCAACGTTTTTACAAAGCCATTGAAGCTTGAATCTCAGCGTGTATAAAACTCCGCAATTGTCAATTTAAAAGGAGTCGCAAAATGACAATAAGCAACTAGCAAAAAGCAAATCTGTTAAATTTGTTGACGCTATGTGGCATTTAATTGCACGTCAAAATATCGTGTCAATATCGGGTGGCGTGTTGGGAACGACGGAGAGGTATTTGGAGCTAGCGGATGCAGTAACTTCACCATATCACTGGGCAAATCGACTAAGTAAACTGCGTGGCGACAAACAACAACAACAACAACAACAACAACAACATCATCCACAATGGACCGATGGAGGTGGATTCAGCAATGTGGCTGATCATGACGATAGATCATTGCACGGAATTTTTGACAGTTCAAGGAGCTTGTTTAGAAGGTGTTAGAATTTGAACCGCTCAAACGAAATTCTTCATTAGCTTTATCCGGATTCTATGTGATTAGATTCAGAAAATGATGTAAGAACAAGCATCGGCGTCTGTTTTCCGGCAATTTTACTTCAATCGTTATAAAATCTGAGCACAAAATCACAAAGCGATATTACCGCAAATATTTTAAGCCTACGTAAACAAGCTCCCTGAACTGTCAAAACTGTATTGAAGATGCCATCGTGCAATGATCTATAGTGTGCAATAACAATAACACTGCCAACAAGGTGTCCGGTACAGCGAAAAAAATCATCAGTTTCATTAGGCGGAATATTAAAAATAACGACGTTTCTCACAAAGAACTTCACAACACAAAGTTTAACGTTGTATTTATCTTACGGTTCGTCACGGATAAAACAGCAGAATTAAGTTAGCAATATGGATTTAGCTTTGATGTTCTACCTTTCGAATGAAATACTTATCGTATTTTTTTTTCTGTGGGCCAGACAGGAGATATTTTCGTTCACCGCGTAACGCTTTCGATATCAGAAATTTCAGAACGGTGCCTCTATACAGGAATTGAAAAGAGAGACGTAAGTCCTACATCAAAAACGCATGCAACGCAATGTACAAAACGATCTGTTAGGCCTTAGTGGACACACAAGCTAAGCAAAGCAAAAGAAACAATACGCCGTATGGTCCGAACATGTGAAGAAAATCAGATCAAACTGTTATTCCATATTCTCCAGCAATACTTAGCTGATGAGTGTAGAAATCGTACCTTTCAATTTATGAGGAGATTTAAGAAAAACAAATCGTATCAGCTTTCATCTTGTAATACTCGTCTGGTTGATTAGAATGTGGGTAAAACCGCTGCTTTGCTTATTCCTCACCCACTTTTGGAGCTGCTGCACTGCTGCACAGCGTATAAAGTTTATGGAAGTTAAAAGATCGCGTCCCTGCCATTAGTAGGCAACAGGCAGCTTTTTTGGTCAGTTGATCAAGCCATGCGATCGTCGTATGAGCACTAAGCAAGGTTTTCCACTGCCACCATTTATATTTAGTTTGATAAACGAGGTGGTTCTCGAGTCTGTAGCAGATGAAGTATCTCATTTAAGGCTCAACGAAGATGGAATCATCACACTTCCGATTATATTGGCATTTGCGGATGACTTTGAAGACTGCTTTGTAGACAACACAGCAGATTTGGAACTTATCTTAACTAAAATCAAAGAATATCTAGCGAACTTTGATGTGTATCTTACTGCGAAAAAGTGCAAAGTTTTTGGTCAGAGAGTTAAAGGGGACCGCAGTTACAAATGTGCACATTGGTGATCGTCAAGACATTTGACCCAAGGTGGTATTTCGGCGAGTATCTAACCGACTGATTAGAGCATCCTATGACTGCTGTTAAGAACCGTTTCCGGAATGCAGTGCCCGTATCTCGGACTGCGTTGGATATATTGTAAAAGTATACGCCATCATGGCAGCTGGGTCATGTTACTTACGAGTCCGTCATAGCACTTTCTAGGATATGAGACTGAAGCTCCAGTTTTAACGAAATCCAGCAGAAAATCAATTCAGGGCCGAAAAAAGCAAATGGTACAGAATATGGCAAACTGGTGCCGCTACATTAAACCGCTTCAAACACAGACCACTGGCTTGGTTAACCGACCATCACACGACTACACAACCAAAAGCTGCTTAGCAACGGTTGCCTAACCTAAGGAGATAGAGGCATTGCTTGGCCAATGGTCCTAGTATACCCTCCAGGTGCTTGTCCCCAAATGCTGCCATTTTAATACTGGCTCGGTGCCGCTTGTTGCTGCACGAATCAAGCGATTGGAGAATTCGAACCCTTTATACTTCGTTCAAAGCTTCGTATGAGGAAACCTCGTTAACTTACATTTATTGTCTGTGATAGGAATAATACTGTACATTTAATAAATGTTATCACAAAACGTAATCATTAGACATCAAAACCTTTGGAGGAATGACTTCGAAACGAAAATATTTTAGCAAAACTCGTTCCGAAAATCAACCATAAAAGCGCCAGTACTATTAAATTTTCATTGCATACAGACAGGCATAATAAGAATCATCCAGATAGTTTTCTGGGACCCAGCAAGACCTTGTGCTCTTTCTCGGTGGTTTTGTGTTTTGCACTGATCACGAAAGGAAAACCATAATTCTTGTTTAAAGGCGCAGTAAGTATATAAGGAACTGTTACTATGTAAAACCATGCATACCGTTAGCGAGCTTGTAAACAACATCCATCTAAGTCCCAATGACTTCTCGTAAGAGTTGGAAATCTCAGCTGACGAATTGTTGACCTATATCAAAGCGTCTAAGAACATGAAGGCCCCAGGTTTCGATAACATCTTGAACTTGGAGCTCAAGCAATTGAGCCCCCAGTTCTACAACCATATGGCGGTGGTGTTTAACCAATGCCTCCGTCTTAGCTACTTCCCCTCGTGTTGGAAGTCAGCCAAAGTCATACCCATCCGGAAACCTGGGAAAGATCCTTCGTGTTCAAAAAGCTATAGACCAATCAGCCTTCTCTCAGGATTATCTAAGCTCTTTGAAAAAGCGATCCACCGTCGGCTTCTTTCATCTGCCGACGAGCTTAACATCTTGCTCGACGAACAATTTGGCTTCCGACGTGGTCGGTCGACAATTCACCAACTTAACCGAGTCATTAACATCCTCAGACGGAACAAGTCTGTTTCGAAAACATCTGCCATGGCACTTCTCGACATCGAGAAGGCCTTTGATAACGTGTGGCACGATGGCTTGGTGTACAAGCTGCATCGATACAATCTTCCCCAAGTAGCACACAACGGTCATAATTAGTTGTAGTAACTTGACTGTGACTTAGTAAGTCATATTTATGTTATCTCAACCGAATGGCAACATGTGTGCTACTAGGGTCCCATCTTTCTGGTGAAGATAATCAAAAATTATCTCTCTGACAGGACATTCCGTGTTTCGCGCAGGGTGCAGTTTCTGATGCACAGGAGATTTCCGCCGGTGTTCCGCAGGGAAGTATACTAGGACCACTTCTGTTCAACCTATTCACCTCGGACATACCCCCGCTCCCTGAAAATGGATCTCTGTCGTTGTTCGCCGATGATACCGCAGTCGTCCACAATGGTAGGGTAATAAGAGCGCTCACAGCGAAACTGCAGCGAAGCCTGAATGTTCTGTCTGGAAACTTCACCGAATAGAAGATCTGTATCAACGCGGCGAAGACCCAGGTCATCTTATTTCCACACTCCAACTCTCCTAGACTTGTTGCGCCTGAGGATTGTAAAATTAGCCTAAACAACACAACGGTGGAATGGGCCAAATCAGCTGTCTATCTTGGCGTTACAGTAGACAGCAAGTTTATTTTCAGGGAACAGGTTGACAAAACTGTCACAAAGTGTAACATTCTGTTGAAGCTACTGTACCCATTTGGGTTTTGTTGTTACAAATTGGATTGCGTGCGATTTACATGCTCATTTAAGAAAAACAAATGATTGGTTTGCATACATAACTGTTTGAATAAGGTGTGGCCCTTTTAGTATTGGAACAAACATTTTATATTCTTACAGCGTCCCTAGTGGTCGGATTTGTAAACTATGACATCTTATGTGTTCCCTCTGGTAGAATCCAAGTGAAACTTATGCGCTACTAGTGTCGGGAAGCAGTACTAGCTGATGGTGGTAAACTTATGACAGCCGGTCTAAATTTCAGTTTTTGGAAGAAAAATCGTTGAATAAAGTCAAAAACATTCAGTAGCTAACATTAACCATGGTAATAACATATCAATCTTCATTGTTTTGTCATTAAAATGGATGATAATGCGTTTTTGAAGCATCGATATTATTGTGGTTATGTCGAGAATTATGTTTTGTATTTCAGATCCCCATCCCGAAATCGAGGTCCTCATCAGTCTACTGGATATTCTTGACTATGTTGTGGACTCCGTGCGACCAATACGCGAACATATTGTGTGCCTAGGCTACACCAGTCGATCAGCAGCCAAAATTGAGTCGAGAGGTTTCGTGCTTCCATCCCGGGGAGCGGCCACATGGAATTATTTTCAAATTACCCTATGACAACAATCTTTGGGACTTGGCCTGTTCTTGCAAAGCCGGAACCCGGATATAAAATTAACCACTCAGAATTATATGCAATCAAAAGCATCAATGAATTGAGAATCAAGTGGAATGAGGTTGCTTAAACGATGGATGAGAATAATTTGCGCCGGTTGATGAAACGTATTCCGGGAAAAGTCCGCAAATTTCTCCGAAATCGAGATGATTTTTGTTTGTATTTTCCCTCCAAAGTTCACATAAAGTCAAGCATTTTAGTTGAAACAGAATCTTGTTTTGTTAAACTTTATCCGATATATGCGCAATAGTCTATGTTCCAATTCTTACGGGCCACATCTTAACAAAAAACATCTATCAAAATGCGTGCACAGAACAACATAATTACATTAAATTTTGTTAAGCCCTTTCTTAGCCTTAAGTTCTTAAATAAAGAGAAATTTACACATGTTGACTTATCGTTTTATTTACAAACAATGTTTGTAAGCATTTGATTAGTTAAAACATTCCTGAAAATTCAACAAAACGTAGGTTTTTCCAAACCGATGAATGTGTAGTTTCAACCGATTAAATTATTTGTTTAAAACAACAACTCAGCTCAAAACAAACAATAATTTGTTCAAAATAAACCAAGCATGTTGATTGAATCAATAAAAAACAATTTTTGTTTTCGTAGTTGTTATAATAATGTAATAATAAAGTAAACATTTCCACACCACATACCAAACGTACTGTCAAAGAAGAGTTATCGCATTAATATCATAAATTGCTTATTATTTTCGTCTTTAGATACATGTTAGATTCACAGATGCTCAAAAGAAGCAAATTTCCCCGCTCCAGGGTTTTAATCCATCCTACCCTTCTTAACGCGTGATTAGTTCCAGTGAAACCGCAAATCGGTAGAACGCTATGAATGACGTTGAAATAATCATGAAATCGCTCATTTGAGTAAATCGTAAAGCTTGTGGATTAGCTCCAAAAAATTTCGTCATTATTTTTTTGTCAACCAGACAACTAAATAACCTTGCTGATGATTTAATAGAATGAATCCGCTTTTAAGACCGTTTTTAAAACGTTGCATGATCGGATTACTTCTTTTTTCTAAGCGTTTCAAGCTTATAGCTTTTGTAATTAGCTTATTGTTTGCTCTCAACTTGGTGTTCTTAATGTACTTCCATAGTGATTAATTAAGAACTTTCGATGCCAGGTACCATTTTTGTATTAGTGGCAAGGACATACGCTATCCCCAGGGAGTCGAGGAATTTTCCTCAATAAATCCTAGACCAGACCGGGAATCGAACCCAGCCACTTCCAGCATGGTTTAGCTTTGTAACCGCGCCTTAACCGACTGAGCTAAGGGAGGATGATCGAATTAACTCAATTTCAAATTATTTTTGACAGTCTTATACGAACTCCTTTTTAATTACCGATTCAATTTTCTGCTATGTTCAACACCTGTAGTACTGAACTAATCTAAAAACACATGTAATCAATTAATTTATAAATGAAGAACTTTTTCATAAAGTGTAACTTCCATTTGCATGCCATCAGAAGAATAAATAACACTTACCATTTACCAAATCTTTCAATCTTGTGATTGCAATCTTCAATCTTGTTATCCTTATAGACATGAAAAAACAACTAGCTCGAACAGCTCAATAAGCTTTTACGAACTGTTCACGTGAAATTTCTTCTGTTTTCAGAGCACTTCAGAGAGCCACTTTAATAAATAAATTTTCCATCAGGCACAAACACGGTTGGTGCAAGTAGAGTAGTTTTAGTTTCACTTACTAGATTTTTTTTTTTGAATAACGACGAAGGAATGAGTTATCAGCGTTTTTTAAAGAATGATTGAGTGTTCAACGTTCAAAGCATGACCACTCTTCGTAACACTCTCATTATTCGTACCCGTAAACTCCTGATAGAGATATAATTTCTGTTTCTATGAGTTAAATTTACACATTTTGCAAACCAGTTTATTGACGTTGCCTAGAGTAACAGCAAAACACATTCACCTGTCTCTTGTCAAGCCAAACCAAATCTCCTCATGAAAACGATCCAACGGGCACCCGCGAAATAATTATTACAAGCTGAAGCTTCACTACTGCATCCACTAAGGGTGGCTCTAGACTGAGTCTCAGCTTGGAAGTGCTTCCTCTAATTTCAGTCATAACAATATCTCACTTCTCTAGCTATAATCACCTACTGAATGATTCCAGGGTTCAATCTTTCCCTGGACGAAACGATTACGGGTAGTTGATGATTTGACACGATGCAAATGAAACAAATCACTCAACCACATCTTGCAGTGATGATGATAACAAGCTGCACGGATGTCTGCTGTGTTGAAAGTGTGAAATGCATCCAAACTGCCATCGGGCTGACATGAAGATGTTCTCTCTGCAAGTCAAGATTCACATCTGGGACGTGATTGACTTTTAGCGTATTTCAATCAGCGTGTTATCAGCACCCTGTTTAATGGACGCATTTGTGTGGCTCCAATATTGATAGCTAACTCACATGTGTACGATGCAATATGTTAGGCATATGATGGAATACCGAAACAGACACTACTTGAATTCTAGTTACTATCCATGACTACAGCATCAACAACATTGAAAGCTCATACATTAATTGTTATGTTATATATTCTCCGTGCGAGGAGTAACGATTATGATGTAGAAGGAGATGTTCGCTCATCACCATGAGGCACCAAGAGTGAACAACAATGTTTTTGGCTAGAATGAAAGATATGAAGAGAACGTTTTGATAGTTCCGCTAGTGTGCGGCAGTGATTGGAAATGTAACAGATGTTCTTTTTATGAAAATTGAGCGAAAAGGGCATGTATACGGTGGTACTCGAACCAACGACATTTTTGCCTAACATCCACTGCGGGTAGGTTAAAGCACGGACTAAGTCCGCCACTTCAACAGGCAAAAATGTCCGGTTGGAAGACGCTCATGTACCACTGTGGCTTGTATAGTTATTCTAGCGATCTATTGTGTGCACTCTGTTTACTGATGCGCACATGGGACTTTAGTGATCGTCAGTCGGTGCGAATCAAAACAAACCCAAAAAAGGAGAGAGTTCCTCTCCCATGTGCGCATCAGTAAACAGAGTGCACACAATAGATCGCTAGAATAACTATACAAGCCACAGTGGTACATGAGCGTCTTCCAACCGGACATTTTTGCCTGTTGAAGTGGCGGACTTAGTCCGTGCTTTAACCTACCCCGCAGTGGGATGTTAGGCAAAAATGTCGTTGGTTCGAGTACCACCGTATACATGCCCTTTTCGCTCAATTTTCATAAAAAAAAACATATGTTACATTTCCAATCCTGCCGCACACTAGCGGAACTATCAAATCTTTCTCTTCATATCTTTCATTCTAGCCAAAAACATTGTTGTTCACTCTTGGTGCCTCATGGTGATGAGCGAACATCTCCTTCTACATCATTGAAAGCTCGATATTTTGTGAACTCCGACAGATGATGATGAAAATAACTAGCGTCTACCTGGCTTAACTTAGTGAATGCTTTAGATGCCTCGTCTATTGCGTCAGTGTAATTAGCATAATTGTGTGGAAGTCCAGTCATGTAAAGCAGTTACAAATTCCAACTCCACAATTGAGGATTGCACTCAAGCATTTGGACGAGTCTACACACAAAGGAATGTTCCAGGTTGACGGAACCAGCTCCAAAAAATTAACTGTTTTGTTTTCATGAGAACAATGTTTATGTCACTATATTTTGAATGCAGCCCCAGACATACCAACTCAAATGATACTTGATATGCTACTGGCAGAGAAATTGTATAAATAACGAGTGTTTCTTTCGGCTTTGCAGTCATAGTTAACAAACATGCTAACATTGCTCTACATTCGAAGTTTCAATGTTTATTATATCTCGTTTTGGGAATGCTTAAAAATTTAATTACAAGCATTCATAAGCATGAGCATGGTTGACCGCCCGAGGTTGCTACTCCGTTATTGTCAGATCATTGACATGCCGTTCCGTTCACCTATACATCGCCGTCTCCTACAGACTGGCCGGAGTTTTATTTCATCTCGCGCTCTCACCCCCCCCACACACACACACACATACACTCACACTGCTGATTTTTGTAACTACACAGAATGCTACGTGGTATGAGATGATGACTGTTCAGATTGTTTCGACTTGCAGCATATAATAATGAGAATCACTCTCAGTGATTCATAAAAAAAACATTTATTTTCCAAATCCTTACACTAATTCACTACTAATTAAACCTCAACTTAACTGTTTCACTTCTGGATACTACTGTTCGATCGGGCTATTTGTAATCTGAATCTGCTGATGGGACGTTCCGCTGGGCTCTCTGGTGGAGTTGGAATTTAGCTCGAGTGGCGTGGTATGATATCTGCTGATCTGTTGGTTTCGCTGGTGGCGTTGGACTTTGCTCGGGTGGCGTGGTTCTATATCCGCTGATCTGTTGGTTCTGCGGGTGGTGTCTGTCCTAGTCTGTCATGTAATTATATGTTGTGTATTTTCGCCGATTGGAGCTCAAGGAATATGATGGGCTTAAGCATCGGAAAATGCAATATAAATAATTTATATCGTATCACCGGAAAAACGCCCCAATCATCTTCGACTATGTCCTCTCCGGGCAATCGCTCACTCTCTCACTCACTCATCAGTTGGTCTTTATTTTTAAAATACCTGACGAGTTTCGCGATGCTTCAGATCACTTTATTGCTCACTTGTACGTTCCATACTAGAATCACCATACAATGCCCTTTCCAGGCCACATGGTTCGCCAGAATCGAAGCAGTCCAACAAAAGTTCGTAAGATACGCTCTTCGCTCTCTCAGATGGCGTGATCCTACGAACCTGCCTCGAACCGGCAACGTAGAGCGTTGCCATCTGCTCAGCATCTGAACACGATGTTCCCATGAAGGTCCGAGTCAAACTTCACATGGCCTCCCTGCTTGCATAGATAAGCATAACATCAATATGGCTACTACTCCACGTGGGTCTGGATAGCGGTTGAAGGGGGACACATGAGTAAGCGCGAAACCTAGGAAGTAGGGGTCCGGGAAAAACGAAGAGCCCATGGATGGGCCTGGGCTCATCCGGGCTATGGAAAGGAAGCGAGATTCACTTCCAAAAGTGATAGTAGTATCAGAACTACAGAATGTTATGATCGACTCTGCGTCGAATTGTAGCAATATCAGCAAGGAACTGAATCAAAGCTTCGTAGGTCTGTTCAGGCTACATGTCACGAGACGGAAAAGCTGGTAGTCAAGCTTCTAGCCGACCAAAGTTCCAGGGAAAAGGCTAGACTAGTGGCAGTGGAGATCCCACCCTATCTACCGTGGCGGCAGGAACATCGAAGCGGACGAGGCAGTCGTCCGGGGAAATTGTACCTGGTGCTCCCAAGAAGCAGCTGGTGCCAGGCGGTCCAACGCGGCGTAAAAAAAAGAGATAGACCCATAGAAGAAAAAGCGGATCAAAGCCTGGCATGCAAGCGTGAAGGCCAAAAAGTATAAGTATGGCGAGGTCTTCAAGGCGATGAGCAGTGACGCTAAGCTGCTAGCAATAGCATGCTAAGCCATCCGAAATCTGTCCAATGGTTGGTCGCCAGTGCACTCATCAGGGGACATGAGATCGCCAGCTACCAATCCCCAACTGCCTCGTTACTGCTCGGCACTGTTTCAGTACTGCCAAATGAATGAGAAAATTTCCGAATGTGTGTTCCTTATACATCGTCCACTGCTGAATGAGACCTCCCTTGCTTACATTTTAAATCTGTGATAGCAAAGTACTGCTGGCAAAACAAAATTATAAGATTTTAACTTTTAATTTCGTTATTTTCTGTAGAAATCGAATCTATTTAAAAATTTCAAAATGAGTAGGTCTTAAGTCTCTGAAAATCTGCAATGATATGTTTTGATTATGAGTGTTATGTGTTTTCCACATATGAAAATTTAAATACATCGATATGGAGTAACATCGATGCCTTATAAGTGAAATTATAGAAAAGTTTAGAATAAATAAGGGTTCTCTGAATCGGAATAGTATGATGAAATTCTCATTGTCTCCTTGCTGAAGACGTGATACTTATATTGCTACGTAGTAGTACGTTTATTTGAAGGCACTGTAAGCAAGTGTGATACTATCGGGATGGGTCGCAATTCACTGTTTCATTAATTAGAACTGATTGAAAAGTTTTAAATACCCGTCCAGTATTTAAGGTATCCCAAATTGAAATGGGATGTGATAAAACGATTGTATCAACCATATGAAAACAAATAGAAATAATCTTCGTACTATGGAACTGCAAATGCAGACCACTCTAATATCACTAAGCAAAGATAAAGAATGTGTGGCGTCAAAATCAACGTTGACACCCACTGTGGATCGTGCCGAAGGTTCAGTAAGACTAGAACTACAAGATGGAGAACCATCAACAGCGAACGCAAATGTAGGGAAAGATAGATAGACCAGAAATTACGCGAAAAAGTTGAACCATCGTCAGAGGACGCTACTTCAGAACATACGGAGGGAGCAGAAAGACGTGGAGGAACAAAAGTTGGAGAACTATTTACGTCAGCAAAAATACTGGAGCGCCGGACAGTTAATAATAAAATAAAAGTAGCCCGATTGAAGTTCTATGGCCATGTGATTAGAAACGTCAACGAAGGTATATTAAGAACCGCGTTACGGTATAGTATACCGAACAAAAAGAAATTCGAAATACGAGCGTTTACCCAGAGAACTTCTATACGGTAAGACATCGAAAGAAGTTTGATCCCTCTGGAAGTATGGCAAGAATTGGCATATGATAAGACGTTAATGGATTCTGAAACCCGAAAATTAAGCGCTTCACTGTGTGAACCAGATGATAGTGGTAGCGAGCAGGACGAAAACTCGGATGATGACATGTTGGGAATTGAGGGGTTCTCCAGCGACAAGCTTCAAGCTTGGAAGGGTTCTCAGCGATTCAGCAGATATTTGAAGACATTCTGCATGTTTAAATGCACATTAGACATATGATAATAAGATCAAGTGATAGTTGATGATGATATGAAAATAAATTAAACGAAGCATTGCGCAAAATATCTTTAACTAAACTTAGACCAAACAATCATAATCGAAACAAATTTTTACCGATTCTACTTATATTAATCTTTAAACTTAGAAGTGATGCTATACGTTTTCTTCTTCTGAACCTTTCTCCTGGAACTGTTTGCCTTCCGAGATGGTGGAGTGAGAATGCACCACAAGAACATTTCCCTTAGATTTAGGCTGCCTACACACTTAGATTTTTTTACAGAAATCTGTGAAGTTTTACCGAATTCTCAACAGCTGAACGTTCGGTAATCCGATTTTACGGATTTCAGTTAAATTTCACCGAAATCCGGTAATTTTTTTACAGAAATCCGTAACGCTGAAATCCGTAACGTTCAGCTGTTGAGAATTCGGTAAAACTTTAACGATTTCTGTTTAAAAAATTTAAGTGTGTAGGAGACACCCCTTACCTAAATATGAAGTCTGTGCTAGGAAAGTATTGTGTACTTGGTAAATTCTAAAACATCACCCCTATGTTTGCGTTATTTTGAGAGTTTAATGTGTAACCTGTCTATTGTTTACATCATATTATATTGTAAATCTCGTATTTTTGACGTAGACTACGTCTTACGGCAAGGGTAGGGTGTCAATTGAAAATCTAAAATATTGCGACCGTCACGAAAAACCGTACGTTTTGTACGCAAATAACTCAAATAATTCACTATAGATTTACATGATTTCTTCTTCAATCGATCGGAAATTTTACCGCGCTCCAATTCAATTGTCAAACATTATTCTCAAACAATAGTAAACTATTGAAAATAACGCAAATATAAGGTGATGTCTTATAATGTCATTTTGCAGAGTAAATTTACCAAATTTCCTATCACAGATTTCAAATCGAAGCAAGGAACGTCTTGCATCATCTTCTACTTCTTTGTTTTAGAGAGAGACTTTAACCAATCATGTCATGCGTCTCTCCATGTACGTCTCGCATGCAGCTGAGAACGGCATAAGCGCACATATAGGAAAATTTTGCCTCAGTCGTTTGGCAGCATTGAAGCTGTGCGGAGCTGGTCACAGGCAGCTGGTCGCAGCTGCTTCATTTGCCGGCAGCGGAGCAGGTCGCAGAGGCAACTGGTAGTCGCGTTGCAGCTGATGGTAATATGTACCAAGGCTCTCCCAAACAGCGATCGTCGCGATGAGGTAAAATGGCGGATTATGGGGGCGCACAATCACGTCGGTTTGTGCAAGCCGCCATCTTACCTCATCGTGACGATTGTTTCGCCGCGACTTCGAAAACGCTGTTTGCTGTTTGGAGGAAAGCGTCTTTGGGGCGAGCAGCAGTAGGTGAAAATAAACTGTCCTTTTGAGGACAATAAATTAAAATAAAAGAGTTGTTTATTAAAGAACTAATCTTAAATTTAGTTCGGTGCTCGATGGAGGGCGAGCCGTCGGTAAAAAATTTAGTGAGTTGGTTGGGGCAATCCATAAATTGAGAATCTGTCCTTTTGAGGACAACTAATTTAATTGAAAGAGTTGTTTATACAAGAATTAAACTTTTATTTCGTTTGGTTTGTGTGTGATATTAGGCATGGTGCCGATTCGTTCGCTGCAACTGCAAAAAGGCCTCCATGGAGGGCGAGCCGTCGGGAAAATTTTACCCAACTGGTTGGAGCAATCCTCAAATAATCTGTCCTTTTGAGGACAACCAATCCAGTTCAGAGAGTTGTTTTTATAAGAATTAAATTAATATTTCGTTGGGTTTGTGCGCCATTTAATCTAGTGCCGATTTGTTCGTTGGCAACAACTAATTAGGACGCTCGAGAAGGTCCTAAACTCGAGGTAGGAAATTGATATTTATTAAATTTAAATCAATTTGACAAAGTGCATGTCATCATAGCAATTGGATATCTCTCTATGTTGTCGCTCCCTGTTTTAATAAATTTCAAAATAGTATTAATTGTATTCTGGTGATGACATGCGCCGCGTGCTTTTACATCATACGAACCTAAACATGATATCGATACAAATAATGCGCTGAACATATTTTAATGCGTGATTATTTTCTCAGGTGTTTATCTTATATTTAGGGTATATGTCCCTTAACTCAGCCTACTATGCAATGATCGATTACATTATATATGGGTCATTCCAGCCGAAGTGTCCACACCACATGTACACGACCTTCACGGATTTCATCCAAATTTCGAGGAATGATTCATTTTACGATTATATGTAAAACAACAAATTTTTGTGTCGATCGGACCACCCCTCGGTTATTGGGGCCTCCCCCTTTTTTTAAGTTTTTGTAAAAATGCTCATTTTGTTTTATTTATATCTCCGTAACTATTATGCTTAAAAACAAACTAATAACTGGTTTTTAAAGGAAATTGTTCAAAAAACTCATAAAAAATATTATTTTTTGGCAGCAGTGTTGCCAAACATGCTAATTTTTCTTTTTAAAATTTAAATTGCAATTTTCGCTCAATGTAGATATTTTGATTTTAAATATGATCACGTCATCGTGTTCCTCACACTATTTTACATAAAAAACACTAAAAATCTCAGGGTATTTTGAGCCGTTCCTGAGATACAGCGTTTTGAAACAAACATCTTTCTGTTTTCTAGTATTTATACAATATTATATTTCTCCTTCATGTATTTCCCAGTAACTAGCATGGCTAGAAACAATCTACTGGTTGGTAATTGATCAAAAAATCATAAAAAAAAATTAATTTCTTGGTGGAAGTGTTGCCAAATATGCATTTTTTTCATTTTATAATAAAATTGCAATTTTCGCTCAATGTAGATATTTTAATTTAAAACATGACCACGCCATCGTGCTCTTCACACTGTTTTAAATAAAAACCCTAAAAATTCTATGTTTACTTAGTAGCAAAAAAAGCCGAACAAAATTTTGCTTCCAAAAAACGCCTTTCATCCTTTTGTTACTATGTTAATTATCAATATTTTTGGATGAAAATTTTAAAACACTATAACCAATAAATTTGAAGTTTTCTTAACATAAGTTCCAGGTTCAAAATAGTATTGACGAAAGGCACACAAAAGGAACAACAAAAAAATAGTGGAAAGAAATTGCGAAATAATAAAGTTTTAAAAACATAATTATAATAACGTTTACTTCATTTGATGGATTTTTTATTTAAGAATCCGATGAATAAGATGACGCTGTTGTTGTTCAAATAAACACAGTAATAAATTTATAAAAGAAGAATAATAGCACATTTGGCAACAATGCCGTCAAGAAAATTATTTTTTATGGTTTTCTTGAACAATTACCTTCAAATAACATCCAGTAACCACTACATGGATATACATGATATACACTCAGTAGCAAAGAAAAAGCCGTGCAAAATTTTGCTTCCAGAAAACGCCGTGTTGGTCCATGTGGTCAAAATTGTATGTTCTTAAGGTTTATAAATTTGAAGTTTTCATAACAAATGTGAAAAAAGTCGTTGTTGGATATGAAAATTTTAAAAATCCGTATATCAGTGAAAATTTAGATAACATATTTTAAATTTCTCCGTAGCCAAAAAATACTTAGAAAATAATGTGGGCAAAATTTGAACTGTTTCCACTCGTTAGATATGTTATCTTAATTTTTTCACAGGAATACGGATTTTTTAAATTAGTATGTCCAGAAACGACTTTTTTCACTTATGTTAAGAAAACTTCAAATTTATAAACGTTATCAATTTTGGTCACATAAGGTCTGTACATTGGTTATAGTGTTGGTAAAATTTTCATCTAAAAATATTGACATAGTAACAAAAAGTATGAAAGGCGTTTTTTGGAAGCAAAATTTTGTTCAGCTTTTTTGCTACTAAGTAAACATAGAATTTTTAGGGTTTTTATTTAAAACAGTGTGAAGAGCACGATGGCGTGGTCATGTTTTAAATTGAAATATCTACATTGAGCGAAAATTGCAATTTTATAATAAAATGAAAAAAATGCATATTTGGCAACACTTCCACCAAGAAATTAATTTTTTTTATGATTTTTTGATCAATTGCCAACCAGTAGATTGTTTCTAGCCATGCTAGTTACTGGGAAATACATGAAGGAGAAATATAATATTGTATAAAAACTAGAAAACAAAAAGATGTTTGTTTCAAAACGCTGTATCTCAGGAACGGCTCAAAATACCCTGAGATTTTTAGTGTTTTTTATGTAAAATAGTGTGAGGAACACGATGACGTGATCATAGTTAAAATCAAAATATCTACATTGAGCGAAAATTGCAATTTAAATTTTAAAAAGAAAAATTAGCATGTTTGGCAACACTGCTGCCAAAAAATAATATTAACGTAGGACTACGTTTTTCTTTTCTATACCGGGCGCCGTTTCAAAATTTTGAAAAATGAGAGCGTTACGCAAAAGTGAAAGGTTTTTGAACGCTTATAACTCTCGTTCGACTGAACAGAATGACTTCATTCATGCATCATTTTATCAAGAAGACTCACAAATTTTTTGCATCAAAATTTGAATGAAGTTCAATTAGTATAAGTAGTTCAATTTTTCATTTGAAAATGACCTTCTTTTGCTCCCATACAAATTTGCATATCAACAGGTTGAGAAATGTGTTTCCCCTAGCAAGGTCATAGGAAACGAGTAACAAATGTCTTCTTCTTCTTCAAAATAACTTTTCCCCGTCCCACACAAATTTCTGAACGCACAAAGCTATTGGTCGAAAATGACATCATATTTGCGCTACGCTCTGATTGGTTCATACTGCCACAGTAACCTTGCCAGCAATTATGAAACACGTGGAACGACCGAACACCAATAATCAGTTCTCGCTGTGCATCCGTATGCGACAGACGTGTTTGGCGAGCACGTTGTAGAAAACGCCGCCCGTGAAAACAAGATGACCAGATTCATCCCACGTCACTTGCAGCTGGCCATCCGCAACAACGAGGAGCCGAACGAAGAAAGAAAGCCCAAGTGGAATCGAAAACATTTCACCCCCGTCAACTAAATCCGTCCTTATCAGGACGACCAAATCAGTTTACCAACTAAAGAGTTGAGTTGAATTTTTCTATTGTGCTGTTGTCAATTCAATTACCGCATCACGGCTGAATATGGCAATCATTAAACGTCGCGTCCCCGATTATACCACATAGAACGTTGAACAACAAACGAACGAAAGTCTAGAAGGGATAATTCGAGCCAAACTGCAGCACATCAGTGGCCATGTGGTGGAGTTCGCCATTGTTTCTAGTTATGCGTACCGGATTAGTTGCTGTTGGTGGGAAGCAAATTAGGCATATTTCTGTTGAGAAAATCATCCGTCTAGCGTGCACTAATTCAAACTAATTATTGTGGCGCAATAACAGAAGTTCGTCCCCTTTGGTGCAATTTGTATCACATTGCCTTCGTTGGTACCGCCTTCTTTTGTGCAATAGCATCCGACGCCATGACATACCAGCTCTTAGCTGAAATTTTGACTCAGTCTTACAACAGTCGTGGAGCTGTGCAGTGGCTGTTCGCACGCAGTTAGCGGCAGCAAGCACCTTGGATGGTGCACTGGCGAGCAGTCGTTGCCCACACTCCCGCTTCTTTCTACTCAATTTTTGAGTACAATTGTATGCTATCTCTTTTTCCCTCAAGGATGTGTTACTCAATTTACGTTAAACAGTGGATCAACTCAATTTTTGATTAGATCAGCTTCTTACGAAAATTTAGTAACATTTCCGTGAGAGAAAAAAAGAGATAGCATACAATTGTTCTCAAAAATTGAGTAAAGTGAAGCGGGAGTGCATAGAGGCGTTGGCACAGTTGGCTGTTGGTGCCGATGCTCCTGTTAACCTCGCTACGAGAGACGCCAGTGACGAGACAAACAACCCTAGGGGAATCGCAAACTATTTCTCCCTCGTCAATTAAATCCGTCCTTTTCAGGACGACCAAATCAGATTAATCACTAAAGAGTTTGTTTGGTTGAATTTTTCTTTTGTCGGTTTGTAGTTCAATTACGCCGCGTCCCGGAGTATATCACAAAGACCGTTGAACAACGATCGAACGAAATTTTAGAAGGGATAATTCGAGCCGAATTGCGACACGTCATAGACCGACTAGACTATGTGGTTGAGTTCATTTTAGTTCCTAGTTGTGCATACCGGATTAGTTGCTGGCAGTGGCTAACAAATTAGGAACATTTCTGTTAAGAAAATCATCCGTCTAGCGTGCACTAATTAAAACTAATTATTGTGGCCTAATAACTGAAGTTCATCCCCTTTGATGCACTTAGTATCACATTGACTTCGTTGAATGAAAATTTGATTCAGTCTTACGGTAGTCGTAGTTCTGTGCAGAGCAAAATGTGTTGTAGCAACGCAGTAGGCGTGCGACCATACTGGAGGGTGCACTGGTGAGCATTCGTTATCCAGAGAAGTTGGTGCAGTTGGCTGTTTGGGCCGATGCTCCCGTCAACATCGCTGCGAGAAAAAAAGGCTGCTGAAGCCTATGAGTTGATGGAAAAATGCCGCTCGTGACAACAACGGGACAATAATCAGCCCACGTCACCTGCAGATGGCCACCCGCACCGACGAGGAGCTGAACCAAGAATACCAAGAAGAAACCCAAGTTCAACCGTGAACAATGTTTCTCCCCCGTCAACTATATCCGTCCTTTTCAGTACGACCAAATCAGTTTGCTTATTAAAGAGTTTGTTTGGTTGAATATATCTCTTGTGCTGTTTGAAATTTCAATCATTCGATAGGAATCAAATTATTTTGGGAATGTAATGTGGTTCAACCATCGTAGAAAATACAACTAGGGCCGTATCATTATTAAAACCAAACGGTCCTTTTTAGGGCCAACAAATGCTATCTAAAGAGTTAACAATAGAATTATCTTACATATTTATTTCCCAATGCTGGTCTATCGTTCAATTAGCACTATTTCGACCTAGACGTTTATCGGAAATAATAGACTATGAATTCCCAAACAGGCCACAACCATCTACAACGCAATAAGGATAATGATTACCAGGTGGTCGATCATATCAACAGAATATGCTCTCAGGTGCATTCTCGCTTCACCATCTCGGAAGGCAAACAGTTCCAGCTGCAAGGCTCGGAAGAAGAAAACGTACACGGAAGAAACAAAGTCCCCAAAATTCAACGGTGGAATGGGCCAAATCAGCTGTCTATCTTGACATTACCATAGACAGCAAGCTTATTTTTAGGGAACAGGTTGACAAAACTGTCACAAAGTGTAACGTTCTGTTGAAACTACTGTACCCATTGATCAACAGAAGGTCTACATTATCCCTGAAAAACAAGCTTGCTGTCTACAAGCAAATCATACTTCCAGTCATCGAGTACGGCATGCCAATCTGGGAGAGTTGCGCTAAAACACATCACCTGAAACTTCAGAGAGTACAAAACAAGTTCCTCAGGATGATCCTGAACACCCCTCCGAGGACAAAAACATCTGAGGTCCACCGTCTGGCCGAGATAAAAATGCTCGACGATCGTTTTAGTGAGTCTATCAATCGGTACAGGACACGCTGCCTGACATCGGATCACCAGATCATTCGGGATCTGGTTCCCCACCCCTAGGATTTTCAAATTGTAGTTTTAGTTGTAGATTAGGTAGGTTATCAAATTTTAACAAACAATGCCCCAAAGGCTGAACTGAAAATTTAATGTAAAACACATAACACACTAAACACACCAAACACAGAAAATTAAAAATTAAACAAAGCTGAAGAGCCCAATGGGCTAAAACACTTAAAATGTTAAAATTAGTATGTAAGACAAATAAATTGGAAATATAAAACAAAAAAGAAAAAAAGGTCCCCAAAATTAAGTTCATTTCACCCAACTCTGGAGTTCGGTGTAGGAAGCCAAATTTGAGTATATGCCATAGTACTCAAATTTGAGTAACTGTATACAAAGTTTATGGAGGATAAATTTAACCGAATGCAATCAAACTCGTAAAAACCAAAGAAGAGAATTTTTTCCGCACGGTTAGTTAGTAAATGTTATACAACTTTTAAAATAAAGTGCCTTAAAACATAAATTTACTTGATAATTTTATTCATTTTGTTGTTTCTTAATTTTTAACAATAACGGCTAGTTTAATACCGTAACATATTTATTGTTTTTCGGTTTTTAAATCTAATATACTTCAAATAATAAAAGTATGCAAATGACTTCCATTTTTACTCAAAAATTTGTTGTCAATGAAGTACTCACCCATTGAATAATGTTTACCTAATGTGCAGCATCAAATTTACCCATCTCTCCAGTTCAACAACAGTACTCAACTTTAAGTTTAAAAATACTCTATTCTTGGTACTTTGTTTCTTCCGTGTATAGCACCTTATCTACCGGGTGTTGAAGCATTTTAACCCGATACTGTCGTTTCCTCCAAAACAATAAGCATTATGAACAGCTTCATAATTGAAATTTCCGAGCGGATTGAAAGCGTATCTGCCCGACTGACTTAAATCAATTGGCGGATGGCCCTGACGTCTCTGGAAATTCAAACTGCCCCTCGATCAAGCTGCCGGGAGAGCTAGCTAAACACGAGGTTTCCGAGCGAACCGAAGCCATGGTCAAGTAAACCAGCTTCATGACGAAATGAGGTGGTGTTAGTAGCTGTTCCCTCGAACCCCTTTTCAGGGCCATCAAAACAACTGGAAAAGAAAGTTGACATGTGTTTTGGAAAGCTGGAGGCTGGGTTTCGGGATAATAGATTGTGAAAAACATCTTTCCTGTGCCGAAGCCGTAATGTTTTCAACATTTGAACTTTTGGCAGTGTTGTACACACATAGGCCTAGCAGAAACCGTATGCAATTGGAGGTCATTGAAACCAGCTTCTTGAGTAAAAGTTTCCCTAATGAACAAAACTCATTCGCACTGCAAGGTATATTACGTGATATAGTATCTTGTTATCATATGTCATTCATATTATTTCCAGCGAAAGCAAGATGAATGAATTTAGATACCAAGACAGGCTATATCAAACAATAAAGATTGTAGTGCGAACGTTTAGTGTATGGGAATTCGATTTGGAAGGAAACCAATTTCGGCCACTCTTTAAACAATCAAGCGATCTAAATTGCACATTGCTTCGTAGTCCTACGTCAACTTTGCGTACAACCCCATTGGGCTGTCCCTTCTAGTTTTTTTTATGAGTTTTTTGAACAATTTCCTTTAAAAAACAGTTATTGGTTTGTTTTTTAGCATAATAGTAACGGAGATATAAATAAAACAAAATGAGCATTTTTACAAAAACTTAAAAAAAGGGGGTGGCCCCAATAACCGAGGGGTGGTCCGATCAACACAAAAATTTGTTGTTTTACAAATAATTGCAAAATGAATCATTCCTCAAAATTTAGATGAAATCCGTGAAGGTCATGTCCACATATTAACTTTTTCTCGGACACTTCGGATGGAATGACCCATATTACAACTCATAAAGTTTTTAAGCTGTAAGCGAGACTAAACTAGTTAGACACTTGCTAAGATACGCTTGATAAGACATTTGGTAGTATGTATCATGAAAAGTTACACAACTCTTTTTAAAAAGTCAGCAACATTCGAGGGATATGGATTTAATGCTCTGGTCTATAAGCACTCAAATTAGGTCTATTCATGGATGCAACTTCGTCCCATTCGATGGATTTATTACTAAATGCAGCCTTTGTTCGTTT
>JASCZW010001915.1:0-61936 GCA_034211315.2 Aedes japonicus | reverse complement strand
CGAAATCGATTTGGAATGTATTGCGTAAAAAGTGATTTTTAGGTACATCCGCCCAAAAAAGCTGTGAAAAAACCGTAATAACCGAGTCCACTGTATAGTAGATGTACTATTTATGGCTAAATAACCAGATTACCGCATGTTGGTATGGTAGTCCCATAAACTATATGAGAACACACCATAATAGGAATGTACGGCAATAACTGGTACATGTACCTTATATTTACAATAAAAATATGATTATTTGATATCTGTAATGCCACATAGCCACCCCATATGCAGATGAGCACAACAAATCATCGATGTCACCATCCTTCCAGCTAAGCTACCTAAGCATTATTCCAACCAACCAACAAAATATTCTTCATGAAGAATGAGCGGCAGCCTATTCTTCATGAATAATATACTATTAGGTAATCGCTACCGAACTGCATCGCATCCGAAGAATGCTCCTATGAGTCGTGCAAATAGAGAATCGAGAGTGAGTGCCCTAAGCTTGAATATTTCAAGTGGTAACACAGCGAATGGCTAAGAAGATGGAAGAGACGAAAAAATAACCGATGTTACTCGCTTTGCATGACCGATCGGGCACGATGGTTTGAATGTATGTTCACTGCTGCTTCGACTCTGTGGCGAAGAGCAAACGTGGTGAATGAAGAGTGCTTGCGATAATCCGCAACCTAATAATGATAACGCCATTATTTAATGAACGCATGGGCAAAATTTGAACTTCTTTCTCAAATAATAATTCATTGAAAAAATATTTCACCTAGCTACTACTTAGATACGAATACTCAGATAAGCGACTTTATCATGAATATCACATTGCATTGCATGTCACTGGAAACATAAGATTCACTTGATTTTACAAAGCATTTACCACTTCCTAAATTACATGAAAGTTATGTGAACTTCTAGTTGATATTTTCCACTGACTAGGTAATTTTTTTTTGTGTAGGCATAATAACCTATTATAGTCAAGTAAGCTAAAAAAATTGCTAGATTAACAAAAAATCATCTCAGCAATCGTTGCTTTTATTAGGTGTTCATTTGACATTTGTTTGCTCGTCAGCGAAGAGAATTGCAATGGTTGTTCCAAAAAAGTAAGTAGAGTTCTACTGAATGTAAACTTTCCGTGTTCAACCTACCCACAAACTAGATAATTTCAGATCATCCACTGTGGAGACAAGTGTCGCCAAATGCCAGCCTGTTAAGACGCCATCTAAAATTCCTCGACCAAAATTCCGCAAAAATCGATCATCCGACTCTCTGAAGCCTCCGACTGCTGTACATCGCGGAGCAGTTTTCGAACAACTGAAACAACTCAATCACCAGCTATTACTGAAGACCGTTTGCCAAAGGAGTAAGTATTTTTCATGACAAGATCTTAAAAACAAGACCGTAAGGAGATTTAACGTTCAGACAAGTCAGCCAGGATATCCTGCAGCGAGATGGTTCGGTCAATATAGCTGACAAAACGGCATTGGCGTAACTACTGGGGGTGCCTAGGGGGCCCGGCCCCCTCCAGAATTCTGTAGCCCCCCCCAGGATTTTTCCGGAATATATTCAAAATTTAAAATAAAACACTGTTCATAATCTCTACGGAATTGTACAATTTTTTTGCCACTCAGTTTAAGTTTTTTTTTCACTTTGCTGCCTTCAGGCCAGTATCGACTCAAAAAATAGAGAGGGTACGAAATTTTGATAATTAATCTGCATGGAACGAACTGTCACGTTCACTTACGGAATAATCAAGCGGAAACCTTACGAATTCCAATTTTATTTATACTTTTTTTTCAGGTGGATACTGCTGCAGAAATTTCTTTTCGATTCTTTAGTTTTCTGTTTCAGTAAACGGAATTTAACATGAGTTTGGGATGGAAAAAAAAAATTCTTTCGATCACGATACCGACCTTTCAGAAATAGTTTGAACGAGTAACTATTTCTGTAGGAGTAACGTGTGTATACCCGCTTCCCCACACTTTTCACCTACTCCACTGTACCTTTTAGGATATAAAGTTGGTATATCAATATAAACCATAGTTAACGACAATTCAGGCAAATTGATTTGGGCCCGCTGTCAGCTGTCAAATAGAAGTATAATAATTTGTTTTGGTTGTTTGTTTTGATGTAAAACACCACAGAAAGCGATCTTTCTGCTTTGTATGACGTGCACAACGAAAACGAGCAACAACAGACAAAACGTAAACGAGCTATAACAAACACAACTTACAATGTTGACATTATTTTGACAGCTGAGCTTGCTGAGATGTTGTCTACGTGAAAAAGTAGCCCTTGTCATAGGCCTGCGACAATTAGATCCATGAGAATTCTTATATATGAACATTAAATCCACATTGCTCGAGAGTTTGTTGCGTCTGTTAAAAGCTAGTTTTTGTTAATTTTTTTTCGTGGTGTTTACTAACGAACGACATGATAAGCGGATATAATCCAGCCCATAAATGGTTAAATTCAGTTTATGACTCAAAAATTTATTGATTCAGGATGATAAATATACTCAACCGCCGCAAATCATAACTAGATATTATGTAAACCATAGCCAGAATTAAAATAGGGGGTATGGCAATCAGAAGCCGTCATCTTGATTTCAAAATTGTGTTGATCATCGATTCTCGATCTATAGACATTATCCAAATTCCAAAATATTGCCTATCGGTATTTAGTTTTAAACTATTCCGTGGAAAAGGCCATGTCCCTTCTTAGAGCCCATTCAAAAGACGCCATTTTCGTGAGGTAATCTTTTTCCTAGTTTTTTTCGGTAAATTATTGCTTTCCCGTATTTTTCAGATGCTATTTCTCAAAGTCCATTTTCTAGAGGCTATTTTCCTGAGATAATTTCCAAGAGGTAATTTCCCAGAGGCCATTTTCCGGAATGACATTTTTTTTCGGGAGATGATTGCGTTTCCGAATCCATTTCACAAAGGTTAAATTTGATTGCATAGTCAGGAGGCAGTCGCCCCCACCTGCTCTCTCCCTGGCTACGCCTATGAACCTAGATATCGTTCGGGGTACAAGAGTTTACCAGATCAAAATCGAAATTAGAACGTAGAGGGCCCACTTAGAAATGCACAGGCATGTGCACAAAACTAGTATATCGCGGTGTTTTTTGTAAAAAGTTGATTTATCAATTCCATTTAGTTTTTGTTGTTCACTTAGTAGGTATTTGAAAAAAATATTCCCTCTTAGTTTCAATTCTATTAATATTAAAACGTCAAGCTAACTAAAATAATAGGTACGGTAAAATTCTGACCCTGTTAAGTTGAAACATATGATTTGAAACACTTGTCTGTGTACGTATTTTAATTTTATTTTTCAAGAAGGTTTTACAATAATTAATTTTGTTTAAAAGCGCATTTTAAATTCACAATATTATTTTTTCTTGTACGAAAATTTAAGTAAAGTATATATACCCCAGATTGATTAGAAATTTCGATACTAACGAATGTAAATAAGTAAAATATGGAGATAGGAGTTCATTCATTAACGATAATATTTTCAAAAATGTAGTTTTAGAAGTAAGGTTAACATACCATCAGGTAAATTTCAGTTATCATAGACTGCATTATGGGCCTGTGTGTCATCCCCAAAAGGTAATTGTAATAATTGAACTATTCACATCACAGTATTGATGAAATGCATATAGTGATTTAAGAGTTATTGCTGGAGGAAACTTAGCACTGTCAACATAGACAGTATTCTGAACGGCGTTTCCAAGTGTTCTAAATAATTATATAATAGCCTACTTAGACATCTTTAATTAGAAATTGATTCAAAGTTGTTGGGTGCAATATTGCAGGGATGAGTACTATAACATGGGAAATTCTACATCTTTTATAAAATACGAAGACAAAATATCTAAAACTTCAAATGGTGCTCACGCGGTTGACATATGCTAGTGTAACTATAGTATTCGTCCTAGTAATAGGGAATGTTGCGCAAGGGTTCAGCCTTGCAACAAGCTGTCATGCAGCTCCACACAAGAAAAAAAAAACTCAGTACATACTATGCTCACCACGCTACCAATGAAAATTAAACATCATTGTTCATGATATTTCATGTATTTAAATTTCCTGAATTTGGTTATAAAAAAGTTTATCAAAGTTTTTAAATTTAGTCATTTCTTCGACTTTTTTGTAAAATGTTATTCATTAATATAGGGGGAAATCTTGCCTCACATGAGGCTAACTTTTATTGAAAATATTGTTAACCTGTTAAAACTATTATTGATCTATTCTTTTCTACAAATATTAAAAAAAAAATATTTTAATTAAGTAGTATCGCAATGCTGGACCCGTCGGATTTTTTTTTTTAATTTTCTAAGAATTGTAACAGCTTGTGTGTTCTCAGTGTATTCCCATCTGCATTCACTTAGTAGAGACAGAGTTCAGATTATAATTTAAAAATGCTTTTCAATATTTCCTTAGAATTTTATCAAAATTCCCTTCACATTTCTTACAACAGTTGAAAATTTATTTTTAAAGTTTCTTTAAAGGATTTGATTTTCAATCAAAAGCTTCTGTTTTGGCGTTATTTGTGTTGGCTATTTTGGGTTATTGATGGCGAAAATATTAAACACATTTAAAGTTTTACATACAAAATTGACATATTTGACATTTTCTATGTCACAACTCAAAAGATGAATTGAGCAGAAATTTTTAAAGCAGCTCAGAAGTAACCTGATTTTTAAACTGTCTTAAGTTTATAAATTTTAAAACACAGTTTTCAAAATTACCTCTGATCCAACATATTAGAAAATTTTAAAAACATTTATTTTCTTTTACAAAACACAAAAATTTCATAAGAATGAATAATTTTTCCAAACAATTCATTGTTGTATAACTTTTCAATTTTATATTATTTAAAAACTAAATATTTGCCAAACCTTATAACATGGCCAGTATGATGCCATTTTGAAGACTGTGCATGATAATTTATAAATTCAATACAGTTCGAAACGGTAGATGCATATGTTAATTTAGCCTATACTGCAGTTGTTTATATGCTTTTTCCATATCTTCAAAAAATTCGAAAAATGTCCATGGAATTTCAATGCCCTGGAATACTATCAAAGTCGATCCAATGCTTAAGTTTAACCTCAAATTACCCATGGATGTTTCTTTCGAACTGAATCAGTATCAACCGACACAATATTGAATATATTTAAAACGCGCAATGCAAACCAATAAAAATTTTGCTCGATTCTCTTCAGTCATCTCGACTCACTGAGGCACAGCATAGATCTAATTATTGGATTCAACCTGTTCTGATTCTTCAATAAAAATGACATGCCCTAAACAATTACGCTACTTTCATCGCTCTTTTCAATATTCCTATATACGAAAAAAATTCTTCGGGCAGGCCCCCTCCAGGCCCCCTCCAGACTAATTGCCCAGTTCCGCCAATGCAAAACGGAGGGTGAGAAAATTTGCTGCCGTTGTAGTTTCGTTCACATCTGCAAAAAGGAAAGTAGTAATGAAAAGTCCAAATGGAGATTTCCGTGGGAGGCTTATTTGAACCTCTGTATGACAGTGCTGGTGAATTATGATCACTTGTTAGCCATTTGTTATTGGCAGCAATTCCACAGTGACATTATAGAAGGTAGTCAGTTGCTTCAATGAGGTATTCAAATTGCTCCTTGGAAATGTCGGCAACTTTAAAGTCCACACAAGCGCGATTTACAAAAATTGAGAAGGTCGATCCGAATCCGATTTCAACCCCTCGACGGTTTCGGTGAAAGTGAATTGCTTGGACAGCTTCGGGAGGATAAAACTCGTGTATCGCTCGTGCCACTGGGTTGGGTTTCCTCATTAGGAGTCGGATTTTAGCGGAATCGTCTATCTTTATCCCATCCTTATCGTAAAGCTCGACATAGCCAGAATACCACGAATCGAAAGTGTATCCTTCGTCCGGTGCGTAGCGAAATTCGGTGATGTAGCTAGCCAATGCATCCAGAGCAACGTCAAAGTTGCGATGCCGACATCTGCTCAGACATCTGGGTGATCAGCTGCTGCAGTTGCGTCAGGATATGAAGGATATGGAACGCATCTGTCGTTGTCATTTCAGCTAACCTCAAACTTGCTTTTCAGCTTCACCGACAGACGAGCCCTGCTGTATTCTAACGAGATTGCCCAAACCGACACCGTTTTCACTCGTCGCCACCTTGATGCGATATAAAACTCGCGATTACATGCAACAAAAGAAATTTTACTTAATTTAAAACAATTTTAGATACCAGGTACAATAAAATCACATGTGGTCCTTTAGAGGCGAGGTATGTTGACACGCTGGCACTTCTTCGCATCGAACGTCGACACGGTTGATGTCTGTCGCTCTGACGGCTTGATCCAATGAGGTCTATACCAAGGTGAATTTAATACTTCAGGTGGTCTCAATACTGTACATCAGAATTTCAGCCATGTTTAAACGCATGCTAATACAAACCATATCAAGTAACATACTGGTCTGGCAGACTGAAGCTGTCTCCTTTACACCTATGCAATAGTGCCTGTTATGTCAGTTCCATTTTAAAACAAACGAGTAAAGGAGATGATTAGTTTCACACTGCCAGGCCTGTGTTCTATGCCATGGGATATGATGCGTCCGGCTGCACGGTATGTTTACCAATATTTCGGTGGGGAAAGAGCACGTGTTAATGTTTGTAAACAAAACGTTTAGCCCAAACCGTTTACATTCATTTAGAACTCTTCACTTTTAGGCAAAATTGCAATGAACAGCTGTCATTATGTGCATAATACACTATTGAGTGTTCCTTAGTCTTTCGCTCCACTGCTAAATCTCATTTGATACCCCGCTACCTCCACCTGTCTTCCCAACACACTGAAGAAAATAGTCCACCTGATGTATTAAATTCACCTTGGTCTATACAGGTGGAGAAGAGCAAGGTGTTTGTCGGTATTAGTAACGAAAAATGTATAAACAATTCCTGATTTCGGGTAGTGTCGTAAAACTCCAAAACAATCGAATGATAACAAAGCAAGTTAAGTTTTTGTCCACATCCTTTTAGTGCACAAAAAGGCATTTTTCAACCGAAACCTTTAAAATACTATACCAATTACCGAAAATAAACATCCAAACTTGTGATTTGCTGCTGTTGTAAATTGTTGTTTTTGGAGATCTACGTCACGCATGTTTACAAAAAACAGTATTTTGCATTACACTAATACAACTTAACCACTTCTTCTCCATCTGTATAGACCTCATTAGCAGCGGTGCCAGATATACAGACATGTTTGTATTTGTACAGACTTTTGAAGTGCCATACAGACCTCATACAGACTACAGACATTATACAGACATTTGTATTTACATACAGATTTAATACAGAGTTTTACTCAGACGATTCTAAATTTAGTCAGAAAATAGGCTCAACCCGTTTCGAGTGCATGCACCTGGTACGTCTCTGCCTGGCGAAAATGTATTACACTCAATCCGTACCTGCTTTTTACCATTGGCGTTAACGGCGTTACCTTTACTCAACTCTTTACTCCTGAAGGTAAATCCCATTGAGTTATTTGACGATATCATCTTTTTCTCACTGGTATCCGTGATATTTTCACAGTCCTTTTCCTTGAAATTGCTTTTCCCCATCTCAGACGAATCATACCAACCCTACTTTCATTGCCACACTCCTTGGCTGCAGTGGAAAGGATTTTTTCATTATTCAAACTAAACTGCGTAACAGGATGGATGCAACTATGATGCAAGGAATTCTTGCATCCAAAGAATATGCTAAAAGTCGAAAAACGAAAATAGAATCAACAAAGTTACAAAGCAAGCTCTTCGACTTTTTTCAAGTAACATGTATGATTAAACGGTGTCCACGATGAAATTGCCACATTATGAAATTGCTCTAACTTTTTAACCGTTGGGTAGAATTTAATGAAAATTTGAGTGGATTTAGTTCATAGTGCATTATTTACATCCTGCAAGTTTTAAGGTCCTGTGATCAAAACGCGGAAATGGAGTCGAAAGAACAGCTCGTGCGTGATAAAACTTGCGCATTCATCACGACAACAAGGATCTCTCGCATCGTTCCATCGCTAAAACGTTGGGAATCGCAAATTCCACGGTGTCACGAGTGATTGAGCGGTTCGAGGAACGGTTGACTACCGATCGGAAGCCCAGAAGTGAAGGAAAAAGTATTTCGTACAACACCAAAAATCACAACCGCGTAGTTGGGGCCTTCAACCGAAATCCGAACGCCTCCGTTCGGGATGTGGCTAAGAAGATGCACCTAAGCCCAAGCTTTGTCCAGAAGGCCAAAACTAAGGCTGGGCTTCGAACGTTCAAGGTACAAAAGGCCCCTAATCGCGACGAGAAGCAGAACAAGCCAGGAAGTTGTACCTCAACATGCTGACGAAAGTTGAATGCTGCATCATGGACGACGAAACATATGTGAAGGCCGACTTCAAACAGATCCCCGGCAACCTGTTTTTCACGGCCAAGGATAAGTTCAGCGTTCCGGAGCATGTCCGCACTCAGAAGATGTCCAAATTTGCGAAGAAATTCCTGGTTTGCCAAGCCATCTGCACGTGCGGGAAGCGGAGTGCACCTTTCGTGACTCAGGACACGATGAACGGACAGGTGTACATAAAAGAGTGCCTCCAGAAGCGGCTGCTTCCTCTCCTGAAGGCCCACAACGTCCCAACAATCTTCTGGCCGGATTTGGCCTCATGCCACTACTCCAAGGACGTGCTGAAGTGGTATGCGGACAATAAGGTCAATTTCGTGCCGAAAATGTTCAACCCTCCCAACACTCCGGAGCTCCGCCCCATCGAGAAGTACTGGGCGATTATGAAGCAGCACCTTCTTAAACGACCTAAGGTAGTGAAGACAGTCGAGGAACTGAAGAAAGTATGGGTTTACATGCAAAAACCGGTTGATTCACAGGTTGTGCAGAATCTTATGGCTGGGGTTAAGGCCAAGGTGCGGGCATTTGCGTATGGACTGTAAATAAAATACGAGTAAAATGGTAAAATGAAGTTTAATAGTTATTTCTCAATCCCTGAAAATTTGATGGCAATCGGATGAAAACTCGAATTTTGCAAATCAATTTGTGGCAATTCCATTGTGGACACCCTTTAGTCTAATAAATAATTTGTGTGCGGAAAGTTTAAAACATGTTAATTCATTTTAAATACTAACCGATGGATTCTTATTGCAGCCATTGGTGCATTATTTTTCGCATTTTAATTCGTTTGTGCAATAGTATATGTAGGTATTGTATTACTAACATTTTGTTGCTTTTATACCGTAACTTCATGGCATTAAAAATATTAGTACCCCGGTAGTAAACAAAAAATTTCGGTAATTTTGTTCCATAACCTCGTCTGAAACAGTCTTGTTACATTCTAATATTTTTTAAATAAAATCTCTTCTAAATTGGTAGGAATTTGAGATCAAATGGTTGAAACAATTGTCAATACAATTGTAAATTATCAAAAACTAACAAAACTGTGTGCAGATAACAAGTTGCTGTGAGAAATAAATAAAAAGCAATGTGATACGTTTTTCTACTGTACAGACAAATACAGACTTTTTATTTTGGTAAACATACAGACTTTTGAGAAAATCATCTGGCATTGCTGCTCATTAGGCTTGATCCACCGGCTGCGTACTGAAGGTTGGGGTGGTCCCTCCAACACAAACTACACAAAATACATATTATAATTTATTGAAGACATTTTCAATAAATTGTAATCATTCTAAATTAAATTCATTTTTTTGGCGGATTTTTTTTTCACCTACAAGCACAGTGCTTCCATAGCAACGGAACCGTGCACAACGAAAAAAAAAACAATTTTCAGAAAGATGGCTGAACAACTTTAAATCCGTTTCCAATTCCTAATGTGATTCACCTATTAGGGAACGTCCATTAATTATGTCACGCAAAAATTGACTTTTTATACCCCCCCCCCCCATCTTTTGTCATGTTTTTTGTATGGACCTTTCAATTTTCTGTATGGATCGTTATGTTTTCCCAAAAAAACCCCTCCCCCTTACTTCGTGACATAAATTATGGACCTTCCCTTACGAGTTTTCGGATTACAAAATTGTTTGGTTTTATTTTCATCTTATCGCCACATGAAGTACCTGAGTACAAAATTCATATAGTTAAACATAAAACAAACATTTAACGTTACTGCAGGACAGCAACACGAGCATATTTTGAAGAGATGCAAAATAAATGTGAAACCCACAGTTAATAACATGGAACGCCGTTTTCACAATTCAAATTGCTTCCTGATTGCGTATAACACTAGTCGGCAGTGTTTCACTCCCTTCAAGTATATATGTTGAATTTCATAGATTTTGCCACGCTGAATTCAAATATGGGCTCTGAAATGCTGTAACACGTCCAGTTTTTGAGAAAAATGTGATTAAAATTCACAAAAACACGTATTTCCGTAGTAATATGATCTACCTCATCAACAACCAGAATATTGGCTCTGCCCTTTGCAAGTTGGACTTGGATTTTATGGAATGGACCTCCCTGAATCCATTCGTGAACACAGATTTTTTGCAACACGTAAGATTGATGAAATAAATCGGGTTTTTGCCTGGTTCCGAATCCAACTCATCAGCATGTTCAACAATATTTGGAGATACTGGAACTGGCATTGCTTCGGAGTGCAATGTTGGCCTTGATAGGTATTTGATTTTATGCTTAAAAGCTTTGGAAAATCCATGAATTTTTGTCAAATAAAAGTAACAATCGCCCATGTGATTGGTTGGATTAGTCCACGCCATAGGTTTGGCAAAAGGTAAGCCTTTGTGGGTACCTTTCATCCAACCAAGCAATGTTCGGTAGCATGAGCAACAGGAGTATGTTGGAACCCATGGAAACTCATGATTTGGAAGCTACTTGTCAAAATACAGCTGATATGCTGTCTCCAACAAAGGTGTAAACCCCTTTCTCTGTTCCTTCAATATCACGTCTCCACAAATGCAACAAAATTTTTGCGGGTCGTTCAGACAAATTCGCGACATTCTTACAAAAATAAAAAAAACGCGTCCGTAGCACTCAAATAGCTAGCTTTGAATGAATAAAAAATGATTGTGCAAGGCTGAAGAGAGTCAACATGAGCATTAATTGACGCCAAAGCAAGACAGCAATAATGACACAAATTTTGTGCCGCCAATAGACCTTTTCGACATTTAATCGTCTTTCTTTGTCTAACATGCGGGGATTAATGCACGTTTTGGTTTCCCACAACTTCGTTGACTTCTCACTCGCACTGCTTCGATTCAAATCTTGCAGTAGTGTGCGCAAGTTAAACGTCAAAAAGCTCTATTGAATGCCGCATTAAGCTACGTACTTGAGGATTCTTGCTTTCTTTTTTAGCATATCTTTTCCTTATTCTCTCGAGCAATAGTGACTAACACAGAGTCTTTTATCTCTGTCTATTCTTCTGTTTTTTAAGTGTTTGCGTGTTTTAATGCTGTCTTGCTCACTCCTATCCTAACTTAAAAATACGGTACTGCTGAATAGAGTATTTAATGAGGCGTTTCTGAAGGGCTCTGTGCAGCTGACTTTTGAATCAATGAATGAACTTTGAAGGTCTTCAGTTCCCAAACTGCTGTAAGAAGCAACATCAGTATACTCAATATACGCACAGCTAAAGGGATCGTTCATAATTTACGTTATGCTCTGAGAGAGAGGTGGGGGGGGGGGGTGTTTAAAAAGTGACGATGTATACAAAATTTTTCAAAAATCCATACAAAAAATGTGATAAAGAAAGGAGTGGGTTAAAAATCTGTATATTTGAGCGACGTAATTAATGGACGGGTCTTGATTTTCATGAAAACTCGTAATTTTGTGAATGTAAACCCGGTTTTTACATAAACCTTACGTGTTATGAAAAATCGGTGTTCACGAATGAATTAAGGGAGGTCCATTACATAAAATCCAAGCCCGACATTCAAAGGGCGGAGCTAAAATTCATGTTTTCAAAATATGAAATCTTGATTTTCATGAAAATTCGTAATTTTGTGAATGAAAACCCGGTTTATTTCATCAATCTTACGTGTTGCGAAAAATCTGTGTTCACGAATGGATTCAGGGAGGTCCATTCCATAAAATCTAAGTCCAACTTGCAAAGGGCAGAGCCAATATTCTGGTTGTTGCTTAGGTAGATCATATTACTACGGAAGTACGTGTATTTGTGAGTTTAAATCACATTTTTTCTCAATAACTGGACGTGTTACAGCAAATCCAACCAGAAATGCCGACGGGAGCGAAAAAAATTCCGATTTTGCCGACTAGTGTAATTAGTAAACCTACCATATTCAATTCCGGATAATCATCCTTCCAAGCTCATTTGCAGTTTTCCCCGATAAAATTATAAAGTCAGTGTAAACATGCGTGTAACAAGCACTGTTCTGTCAAGCAAACAGCTGGCTCACGTGGTGGGACTCGCCTCGATACTTCCGACATGAACTATTAGCTCACACCAACTGCTGGAACAACATCCACCGCCAAGCACGGACAGGAAGTGGAAGTCACATTGGGGCTCTACGTGTAAATCCCACCCACGCGTCTCAATTATGTCAGGTCATATTCCTTAGTTCCTACGTTCAACAAACCTCATTAGGGCTCCGATGTTGTTGCTACGTTTCCTGTGGCCTATTAGCAATTCCGAGTAGTTTAACCTCGAACGGTAACGCAATATCTACGCTACTCACCTACCTCATCCAGATTCGGTCCTAATCACGCTGAACAATCTTAATGTGCCGGCTTCCCTTAGCATAAGCATTAGCATATTTATACATAGAAGGCAACAATTAGCATCAAGGTGCGGTTGCAACTGCAAACTGCAAGGAGGTTGGTATATTTAAGTGTTGTTTGCACTCTAAATAAGAGTAACCTGATGGAATTCGTAGTTATCATCGTTTCCATGCGGTGCGAATGATGATGCTGATGGAAATTTTCCACAGACTTTTCCAAAGCTCTGTGGTTTGCCGTTGTGAAGTTGTCAAGAGGTTCGTGCTTTGCAGTGGTATTTTGTTTAATGAACGTTTCCATTTAGTTTATAATCAGTACCCAGTATAACTATGTCGTACTGGCATCCATCTTGAGGTTATCTTGCTTGGTGCGGTGCGGTGCGGTTCGGGATGTTCCTTGTTGCAATTTTCCGGAAGTTATTGAGCACGAACTGGGAAATTTCATTTCATGTTCCGATGACATCAGCGTTCGAGATACGTCTACCGAGGGCGCTGCGGGGAGGTTTGTTTCGAGTGCATGCTTTGCTAAGACTAAATTAAATTACAACTTTATGAGGGGTACGGGTTCGTGCTTTTGAGAGCATGTCTTGTGTGGTACGTGTTTTAGGAAATTCTGCTTAAGTGTAAGGGAGCTGCAACAAATGAAGATTATTCCTGCAGCGCTTGAAGAAGCTAACAAAATTTTGCAAGTTGCTTCTGAAACAGGTGATTAAACTATCTCAAACTATCAAAAAATCGCTGAATTATGAAGCCAAGAAAGAAATGAATTCTAACAGACACGTTGAATTTCCCCTCGTTCAATTGCAAGTCAAAGCAAGCGTAAGCAATGAAATGGTTTGCAATATTTCATACAACAGACCTGATTTAGGTTAAATGTTGCTTAAATTGACACGAAATATCCCATAATTATTTTATGTTACATCTAGCATTCCACATATGGGCCGGAGGAAACGCAGAAAATAGCTAAATCTCGCAGAAAATAGAAAAGCCTTGAAGATCATGGTTGTCAACTTGTCGTAGTTGAGAGGGCTTATCTCATGTAAAAGGCTGGCATGGGAGACCAAGAACATGATCAGGTGTGATAGTGTCATACTCTACGTTCTTTAAATTGCCACATCGTAGTACGTTTATTTGAAGGCACTGCAAGAGGAGTGATACTGACGGGCTTAGCTGCAATTCACTCTAAGATGAGGCTAAGAACAATCTAATACTTTAGAGAAATGACGGAAAGTCCACTCTACATTTGCTTGACCATTATTTTGTTGTTACATTGTTGTTTATTCTCTAACTGTTATTGATTATACAGCAAATATACCTTAACAGTTAAAATCATTAATGATCTTATTTTTCGCTTTATTATTAAAACAGGTGACTGTTATAATCATGATTTTGACCGACTAATCATAGGTCCTGATGTAACTTCTACATTCAAATTTATATATATTATAATATAAATGTGTGCTATTTACACAGATAAAAAGAAACACTGAAGTTTCTGCGTTATCTAATGCACATAAAGGGAATGCTAGATTTGGCAGAAAATAATGGGATATTTCATGTAAATTTAAGCCAGATAACGCCTGAATCGAGCCTGTTGTATGAAAGATTGCAAACAATATCGTTGTTTACGCTCCTTTGGCTTGGAATTATACTAGGGGAAATTTTACGCGCTTGTTAAAATTAATTATTTTTTCTGTGTACGACGTCCGTGATCAATGCACTAACTCTAGCAACATAATATTTAGCTAAGGATCAGACCTTTTGAATTGAAGAAAGGTCATCAAAATTTTATTCTTAAAACAAACGCTGACAAAGAATTAAATGCTAAGGTGTTATGAAAATTGTAGGACGCGGAGGGTTTGCTAAGGAAGGTTAGTAGCATTCAGGCCATAGAAGAATTGTGCTCTATATCGGTTGATTTTGCTTGATTGGTGAAGTAAAGTTATAAAAATAATAAGCCAGACTCACAACTAGAACAATAACGACAGTAAAATGTAACGTGTCTGTAAGATTCCAACACCATTTTTGAATCAATTCTGTTTTAAAAGTTTCTTGTTTCATTGCAGAAAGATCAAAATAATGACTTTATATCAAGCGTGATATGAGAATTCACGATCTAACTCTCTCTTTTCAGTAAATGCCATTTATCATTGTAATGTCGAATTGTGATAAACCAATTTTAGGGTCTTCTCTTTGCAATATTTTTACCGGTCCAAAACATCCAAATACCCACCATAACGTATCCTTGTTCCTTCCAATGAAGTTCATGAGGTCTGAATAGACTAGTTCGCCATTACTCTTCTCTCATTATCGGCTTTGAACTAACTATTGCTCTTATTGCTCCACCAACCAAAATGAAAAATAAAATCGGATGGGATAATGCAGTAAATAGCGTGTTTCTTTCATACTGTGTACATTAAATGAACTGTTATTTTCAATCTGAATTGAATTTCGACCTCGGTTTGGTTCACCACCCATCGAACCCATCAACGTATGGGCCAGGATTTACGAGACTTACGTGCCTTTCGACGGAGGATTCGAAGAATAGCGTGAAACACAGTGGAATAGAATAAAATAGAATGTTGAATAGAGTGTAATAGATTGAAAAAGAACAGAATAGAACGATATGAAGTGGAATGGAGTGCAGAATATAGTGTGTAGCAGAGTGCATAATAGAGTAGAAAAGAATAAAATGAAGTGGAATATAGATAAATAGAGTGGAATAGAGCGGAATAGAATTGAATAGAACGTAGAACAGAATATAGAATATAATATAGAATAGAATAAGGAATAAAATATAGAATAGAATATAGAATAAAATATAGAATAGAATATAGAATAGAATATAAAATAGAATATAGAATAGAATATAGAATAGAATATATAATAGAATATAGAATAGAATATAGAATAGAATAAAGTATAGCATATAGAATAGAATAAAGAAAAGAATATAGAAAAAAATTAAGAATAGAATATAAACTAGAATAAATAAAAGAATATAAAATAGAATATAGCATAGAATATAAAAAAGAATAGGGAAAGAATATCAGATAGAATATAAAATATTATGAAGAATAGAATATATATGAGATTATATAAAAGAATACAGAAAAGAATCTAGAATAGAATAAACAATTGTATAGAAAAAAGAATAAAATATAGAATTAAAAAAATATATATAGAAAGGAATAAAGAATAGAATATAGAAAAGGATATATAATAGAAAAAATAATAGAATAAAGAATAGCAAATAGAACAGAACATAGAGAATATGAAGTATAGAATAGATTATAGAAAAGAATATAGAAAAGAATATTAAATGCAATGTAGAATAGTATAAAGAGCAGAATATAGAATAGAAAAAAAAATATAATATAGAATAGAATATAAGAGATAGAGTATAGAAAGTTTATAAAATAGAATATGTAATAGAATAAGGTATAGATCACAGAAAAGAACAAAGGATAGAATATAGGAGAGTAAATAGAATAGAACATAGAAAAGATTAAAGAATAAAATATAGAATATATAAGAATATACATAGAGAACAGAATAATAATAAGAATATATAATAGAATCTAGAAAAGAATAGAGAATAAAATGTAAAATAGAATATAGGATGAAATATAAAATAGAATAAAGTATAGAATTGAGAATAGAAATGAGAATAGCATAAAGAATAGAATATATAATAGAATAATAGAATAAGAATATAGGATAGAATATAGAATAGAATATAGAATAGAAGATAGAATAGAATATAGAAAAGAATATAAGAATAGAATAATAGAATAGAATATAGAAATAGAAATATATGAATAGAATATAGAATAGAATATAGAATAGAATAAGATAGAATATAGAATAAAATAAGAATAGAATATAGAATAGAATATAGAATAGAATAAGAATAGAGTATAGAATAGAAAATAGAAAAGATAGAATATAGAATAGAATAAAGATATAGAATAGAATAAAGAATGGTATATAATAATAGATAATAGAATAAGGAAAAAAAATACAGAATAAAATAAATAAAAGGATAAAGAAAAGAATATAGAAAAGAATAAAGAATAGAATAAAGAACAGAATAAAAAATAGAGTAAAGAAAAGAATACAGAAGAGAAAATAGAATAGAATAAAGAATAGAATATAGAAAATAATAAAAAATAAAATTTAGAATAAAATATATAATAGAATATATAATGGGATATACAAAAGAAAAAAAAATACAATATTAGATAGTATCCTTAATAGTATAAAGAATAGAATATATAAAAGAATGAAAAATAAATACAGAATATAATGTAGAAAAGAATAAAAATAGTATAGAATATAGAATAAAATAAAAGAATAGAATTAAAAAAGTAAAATAGAATAGAATATAGAATGGAATAAAGAATAGATTATAGGAAAGAAAAAATAGCATATAAATAGAAGAACAGAACATAGAAAATATGGAGAATAGAATATTTTATAGAAAAGAATATAGAAAAAAATACTAAATGGAATACAGAATAGTATAAATAGTAGAATATAGAAAACAAAGAAAACAATATAGAAAAGAATATAAAAGATAGAATTTAGAATAGTATATGAAGTAGAACATTTAAAAGAATAAACAATAGGTTATAGAAAAGAATAAAAAAAATAATATAGGATAGTAGGAACCAGGCAAAGAATAGATATAGATATAGAATAGAACATAGAATAGAGTAAAGAATAAAATGGGCTTATATATAGAACAGAATAAGAATAGAATATAGAATAGGATTTAGAAGAGAATAAACAATGAGATGTTCAAAAGATCTGGATTAAATATCAAAACAGAATGTAAATAGAATATAAAAAGTAGATAGAATACAATATAGAATAGATTTTAGACTAGAATAAAGACAGAATATAGAAAGAATAAAGGAATAAGAACAAAGAATTAAATATAGAATATAATAGAGCATAGAATAAAAAGAAAGTATAAACAATATAATATGGACTAATATATAGAATCAACCCGGGACGAATGACCCCTAAGGTTAAAGTCTCGTAAAAATAATAAAGAAGAAGAAAGAAGAAGAAGAAGTAGAAGTTAGAAAAGAGTTAAATTGGGTAGAAGAGTAGAAAAGTGTAGGATCTGGTGGTAAAATTAGATAGAGTGGCAGTATTGTGAAAATACATTGGACGAAAGTGGAAGAGAAAGAATAAATTGGATTAGGTGTAACAAAAGTGAAATAGACTAGAATGAGAGAAATGAGTTGGAATGAAGTGAAATGAAGTGAAATGAAGTGAAATGAAGTGAAATGAAGTTAAATAAGTGAAATAGAAGTGGAGATAGATGAAATGAATTAGAATAAAGTGTATAGATGGAGAAAGAATGGAATACATTGGGAAACAGTGAGAGATAGGTGGATGAGAGTGACAAAAGAGGCTGAAATCGAGTTAAAATATAATATTTCAATAGAGTGGAATGAACTGGACCATATGGAAAAAGAATAAAATGAGAAGGAGAATAAAACGAGAATCATAACAGAACAAAATGGAAAGAATGAAATAAAATAAAATATAATGCCAATAATATGGAGACGAGGTGATAAAATAGAATATATTTAATTTCATATTTGACTTTTATGAAATGAAGTGGAAATAGAAGTGTATATAATAATAGTGGAATAGAATAGAACCGAATGTAATAGAACTGGAGAGGCTGGAACATAATGGAAAATACTAGATGAGATAAATTTTGTTCAGTATAAGCTGAAATAAAAAATATTGGATGAGAAAATAGTGAAATTAAAAGAACTTGATTGCATAGAACAGAAAAAAAAGAATGCAAAAGACTGTCCTATAACGATTTATAATTTATAAGACTGGAATAAACTGAAAGAATAATAAAATGGAAGGGAATCACATACACTTAAATAAATAAAATGAATAAAAAAAATAGAATGAAATAATGGAAATAAATGGAGTAGAATGGAATGAAATGGAATAAAGTTGAACAGAATAGATTAAAATGGAAATAAGAAAAAAATATAGAATATAATATGGAATATAATATGGAATAAAGAAAAGACTTTAAAATAGAGTGAAATAAAATAGATAAGGGTTAAAAAGAGTAGAACAGAGTGTTATAAAGTAAAGAAATATAGAATATAGTGGTATAGAGTGGAATAGACTGGAACATACTGGAATAGAGAAGAATGAATAGGAATGAAGTGGAATGAAATAAAACGAAGAGTGAAATGAAGGGGAACGAAGTAAAATGAAGTGGAACGAAGTGGAATGAAATAATACGAAGTGAAATGAAGTGGAACGAAGTTAAACGAAGTGGAACGAAAAGAAACGAAATGAAACGAAGTGGAACGAAGTTAAACAAAAAGTAAAACGAAAGTAAAACGAAGGGAAACGAAGTAAAACGAAGTGAAATGAAGTGGAACGAAGTGAAACGAAGTGAACGATGAAGCGGAACAAAGTTAAATTAAGTAATATGAAGTGGAATGACGTGTAATGAAGTAGAACAAAATGGATCTGCAGTGGAAAAGAGATGGAATAAATAGGGAAACAGAGAGATATACAGGGGATGATCAAAAAGGAGAAGACTAGCAAAATTTTGTCCAGATTCAAAGTGATACATTTCGGTGAATAATTAACCGATTTTAATAAAAATTAGAAGCGTTCGACGGGAAATTTATTCTAGTTTTAGTTAAATTTGATTTGACTTCCGCAAAACGCAGTAAACAGGAAGCGCTGGTACAAGGATCATAAGGAATGGACGCTAGAATCAATGGAGCCAGGAGTTGTGTGGTCGGACGAATCATCTTTTACCTTGTTTCCAACTACAGGTCAGGTGTACGTATGGCGTACTCCTGGAGAAACTTACAACCCTGGCTGCCTTCTGCCAACCGTTAAACATGGCGGGGGTCAGTTATGGTATGGGGTGCAATATCGTGGCATTCTCTTGGGCCTTTAGTTACTATGAAGGGACAAAGTAAAGGCCAAAGATAATCAAGAAATATTGGATGACCAGGTATTTTTAGAAAACCTTCACAATATACGTAAAATAACACAATTGCCCAACAGGTGCTGCCAATGATGAAGACCATCTTTCCTGATGGCAAGGAATCTTCCACGATGACAACGCTCTAATCCACACTGCTCAAATCATAAAGGCGTGGTACGAAGAGCATGACACAGACTTTCATCACCTTGATTGGCCAGTACAGTCACCAGACCTCAACATTATCGAGCCACTTTGGTCTACAATGGAAGCACGCGTGAGAAGTGTAATTCCACCACCATCGTCTCTAAAAGCGTTAGAGAAGGTTTTGATCGATGAGTGGTATAAAATACCTATCGAAACAATCCGAAAATTGTACGATTCCATCCCTAGGCGTATCCTAGCCGTTTTGAATGCGAATGGTGGACCCACGCCTTATTAAACGCGATTTTCCTTTGAAACGATCTATCTAATCAAAACAACTGAATTATTGTTAGCCTATCCGAACTTTTATATATTTTCGATACTATGTTTGAATAATTTGCCATTGAATCCTGATGCCCACAATAGAAACCTCAGATTCGCCACCAGTGGTATTGGTTTGTAAAATCATGAAGTTTGATGTGTTGCTAGCCAGGTTGGACATCGTTCTAAATCCAGCCACTTCCCTGAAGGAACCCGGATCCCGGAGCGTCACCAGGTCTGACCAATGTGACCGAAAACTCTCAGGTTGAGCACCAGTAATCTTGATTTGTAAAATCATGAAGTTTGATGTGTCGCAATCCATAGTTTGGAATCGTTCTATATCTCGCCAATTCCCCGGGGGAACAATGTGACCGAATACTCTCAGGTTGACCACCAGCGGTATTGTTTTGTAAAATCATGAAGTTTGATGTGTCGCAAGCCAGGGTTTGACATCATTCGAAATCTGGCTACTTCCCTGGAGAACCCGGAATCCAGAACGTCACCAGGTGTGGCCAATGTGAAAGAATACTCTCAGGTTGACTACCAGTGGTATTGGTTTGTAAAATCATGAAGTTTGATATGTCGCAAGCCAGGTTTGATACAGTTCTAACTCTGGCCATTACACTGGTAGGGTACTTCCTTCACGATTCCCGATAATGAATCCAGAACTACGGAAAATAACCCGTCCGAAATGTCCGCTACTCTTCCAAAAACTAGGATAAATTTGTAATCGTATGGAAAAAGTTGCATCTAATTTGGTTAAGGGTACGCAGAGTTACAGACAAATTAAAAAGGAGTTTTTCAACATAAGAAGTGTCAGGCAATAGGGTAAAAAACTACATTTTACAGAAATGGCCATTAGGCTGGGTCAAAATTAAAATTCTAGTTCCCTTCTAGTCTTACTCTACTCTCGATGTTATTCGTTGAAATGTTTAATTGTTGGGATAAATTTTGTGCAAAAACATGTAAAAAATTGCGAATAAATGGCCTGTAGCCTGCTGCTGTTGGCGCGAAGCAACCACGTTGTTGTGGGGCGTTCACTCGGCATGGAGGAAAGCCGTCATCATGCACATAGAACAGTTTGACAGTTGACTCCGTTTGAACGAAGTTATACAAAGCTTCCGTTGCGAGTTCGAATTATAATCTGTTGCTTGAAGAAAATGGAACAGTGTCGATTCCTTTTGTTGGCCTAGTTTTAAACTAGTTCAAACCCAAAATAATACCAACAAAAAGGGATGCGCTTCAAGTGATGTTTTATTATAATTATTTGAAGCATTATGCCATCCCAGAGTGCATCGAAGAAGTGGCTCAAATGGTTGTAAAGTTTTATAACTGAAAGTTAAAATGGGTTTGAAGTTAAATGACGTATTGAAGTCTTAGTAGCGGCACATTGACTAAAATACGATTTTTTTGCAAAGTCCAGATGTACCAGTTTTGTAAATTGTACCAATATTTTGAATGCTAAAATTTAGAATAAATTGTCTGAAAAAGATATTTATTCGTTTTTCCGAGCATCTTATTTTGCAGAGCTTCAGGTTCAGCCTATATTTCTTTTTTAGGAGGTCTTACTCTACTCTCGATGTTATTCGTTGAAATGTTTAATTGTTGGGATAAATTTTGTGCAAAAACATGTAAAAAATTGCGAATAAATGACCCCGTTAAAAATAATAGGTCCACTATACCGGAAGCGTGTGCACAGTAACATCCAAACCAAAGATACTATGCGCATGACATCGACTTTCCTCCATGCTGAGTAAACGCCTCACAACAACGTGGTTGCTTCGCGCCGACAGCAGCAGGCTACAGGCCATGCTGCAGGTGGCAGTGTTGTTAGGAAAAACAGTTCAGTGAGCCGTTCGTTTGGATTGTAATCAGATTTAGCTTAATAACTTTTTCTACAATCGTCGGATCGCTTTGCAGTCTTGAAAGAAAAGTTTCCTTGGAAAATTTCCAAGAAGAAAATTTGGTTCACTTATTTTTAGATGGCAACGGGTCACCTCACCAGATTATTCAATGTAAAAGTAAGTTTTCCCATATAAAATCCTATGTAAAATTAAAACCTCGAGAGCAAAAATATAGTTTCACCGATCGAGCTGAAATTTTGCACAGTTATTATGGGTCCCAAAAGGCTTCCAAAAATCATTGGGGAGCGAATATTTTTTTCTTTCATATGTCCGTGTCCCACCCTAATGGCCATATCTCGGTTGTTTATAAGCCGATTCACGATTTTTAACCACCGACTTGTTATGAATTCTAATTTCTGAGAAAAATATAATATTTCCGATTTTCAAGTAACATAAAAAAATACGAGCTGCAGAAAATTAGCACATTTGACATAACCTCAAAGTATCCGTGCTATCTCCGGTGCCTGGAAGTCAAATCAAATTTTGAATAAACATTGCTTCTAATTTCATCAAATCGATTAATTTTTCACCGAACTGTATCCACTTTGAATCTGGACAAAATTTTGCTAGTCTTCTCCTTGTTGATCATCCTGTAGGTGGGATGAGAGTAATAAGAGAGTGCAATGGAGTTGAAAAATAATATTCAAATAGAGTGGAATGAACTCGAACATATGGAAAAAGAATAAAATGAAAGGAAAAACCGAATTATGTGGGACCAAATGGAAGAGGATGAAATAAAATAAAATATAATGCAGTAAAATTGAATATGATGGAAATAAATGGCATATAATAAAATATAATGATATTAAATGGAATAAACTGAAAAACAAATAAAAAAAATTGTAATAAAAAGGAATACAGTAGAATGGAATAAAGTGAAACATGACACTTTAATATAGCAATGACAGAATTGAATGGAATTCTAAAGCCTGGAAGATAATGGAATAGTATGGAATAGAATGGAATAGAGTGAAATGGAGTGGAGAAGAATAGAACAAAATGTAAAAAAATTGAAAAGGCTGGAAAAAATTTAAAGAAAAAACTCGATTCAATGAACTAGAATTAAATAGGCTGAAATAAAAAACAATGGATTAGAAAAAATTTGAAATAAATGGAATTTGACAGAATAAATCAGAAAAAAAGAGAATGTAGTACAGTGATATATAATCAAAAAGGCATAAAAATATAATGGAATAGAATGGAATTACGCATTCTTTCAATAAATAGATGACATAGAATATAGCTGAACAAAAGTGATTCAAATGGGAACAACTTTTATCGACAAGAGTAGACTGGAAAAAATGAAATAAAATTGAATAGAGTGCAACAAATTGAACCAAATTGTGAAAAATGTAATTCATGGATGATAATCGAACATAATGGCAAATATTAAAACTAAATGGCTGGCAATTGAATAGACAAGAGTGGAATATGAAACAATAGAATAGAATGACATTGAAAATAATATAATGAGAAAGACTCTAAACAATTTAGATACTAGATAAGAATAAAACAGTCCAAAATAGGCTGATCTATACTGAAACAGACTTAAATAGAATGGGATATTATGGTTTAAAATGGAATTAAATCGATTTAAATGGATTAAAAAGAAATTGTTGGAACAGAATAATAGAGAACTGAATAAAATGGCAAAAAAATTGAATGAATTGGAAAATATTCCATTATCAGAACAAAATATAAGAAAATAAAGGAATAGATTGAAGCGGAATTTAATTAATTGAAATGGAATTAAATAGTATAGAAAAAACTCAAATTTAATGGATAATATTTAAAAAATAAAAAATTAGTAAGATTATGTTAAATCCAATAAAATTAAGTGAAGTTTGAAAACTTAGAATAAAAAAGACTGGAATAGAATTCAATCGATTAGAAAAGACTTAAACAGAATAGAATATAAGTGATTACACTACAGAAGTGTGGAATAAAATTTTAATTATTGTATAAAATTTTATGAAATAGAATCAAATGGAATAGGATGGAATAGGCGAAATCATAACTGTAAAAAACTTTACAAGAATAGAATATATTGGATTAGACTGCAACATAATGGATAAGAATGGAATCAAATTTAATATAATAAAATAGAATCGTATAAAATGAAATATAATGGAATATAGTAGAAAGTAATGGAATATAATGGAATATAATAGGAACTTGTGGAAAATATTCAAATATAATGGAATAATATGGAATAAAATGGAATAAAATGGAATAAAATGGAATAAAATGGAATAAAATGGAATAAAATGGAAAGGATTGAAACGAAATGGAAAAAAAAAATTAAGAGTTTGGAGAAGAATGCATCAGAATGGAATAAAATGGAGCAAAATGGAGAAGCATGGAATTGATAAGAATGGATAATCATACAAGGAATACCATACAATAATATAGTATGGAATTGAATGGAATATAATGAAAAAGCCTGTAAAAGTATACACTAGTATGAAATAGCATGGAATAGAGTGGAAAACAATGGAATAGAAAACATAGAAGAGAATGAATTATTTGGAATTTGATGTTATGGAATTGAAATTTAAATATATCAATGAATCAATGATGGAATGTAAAACGCTAAAAAAATTGTTAAATGGAATAGACTGGAATAGACTTAACATAGAATGAAATAGAATGGAATGGAATGTGAAATAAATAGAATGAAGTTAAATGAAATTGAGTGAATGAAATAGAATGAAAAATATTGAATAAAATGGCATAAATAGCGTAAGATGGAATAAAAAGGACTAAAATAGAACGGAATACAATGTGACAGATTATATTAAAGTGCAACGGAGTTTAATAAAGTAGGCATGTTTGGAATATAATGGAATGGAATAAAATTTAAAAAAATGGAAACGAATAAAATGAAATAGAATGGAAAAGAATGGAAAAGATAGGCTTTAGATAGCCAAAACGGTAAAATCACGGTAATACTAAGCCAGAAACGATGGGTTTGATTCCTAGTTTAGTCGAAGGAATCTTTCAGGTAGAGAAAAAACTAAACTACCAAATTACATGTGTTTTACCCTATCTTTTCCGAACACTCCAACACTGATTCCCTGAGCCAACAAATAAACGTCTAAACGTACCCGTTGAATAATTGGATTCTTCAATTCAAACACTTCTTAACACGTACCATCATATATTGGCTCGATTTTCAAACCAACATGGCACAAAAAAAAAACTCATATCCACAACATTCACTGTTCAAGTATTCTATTAGTGTGGCCGAATATAAATTGGAAAATTTAGCATTGCCTACAGCAGCCACTTTTCCTGACTGCTAAACATTATTCCCAGGGATCGGTAGAAAAACGGCACCAATTTCAATCAGCACTTTTGTTGTCTGCTTGCGTATTTTGTGCAACTGATTTTTTTTTATCGGCATAAACATAGGGGAAGTTTTTTCCCAACTGTGATTACGGTCAATTTCCATTGGACCGTTTTTTTTTCTCCTTCCCAAATCGGGAGTCGAATCAGTTTCCGCCAATTTAGCGCAAGGATTTTTGTTTTCAGCTTATGCAATCGACTGCGAGTAGATTTTTTTCGTTGACACACCATCAAAGTGGATGGTAAACAAACCTCGCATGACTTACTCTCTTTGTCACTTTTTGTTTGGCTAGGAACGACCAACATCGTAGTGACGTCTGACATATTTTTCCCATTTATCATTTCATGATTGTCGAAGACGGAGTGGAAAAAGTTGACACAATGTCTGCAGGAAATTACACACGAGAGAAAAAGCCGAGCATGGCGACGCACACTGGGACAGGACAGCCCAAATCATGGAAGAAATAACTCTTTGAAATTAATAGATACAGACTTTATGTCTTCGGGAAGATTAATCCAGCCAGGAAAAGCGATAATTCAGATATATTTGTGATAATCGCATATGTATCGTATGTGCCATTTCTTACGGAGACATTTTAGTGATAGGGTATTGTCATCAGACATATTAGTCTTGAAACCCAGTTTAATTTTGCTTGAGGCATCAATTTCTGCAAGGATTGCTTCTTTTGAGATATTAACATAAGTCTCTGAAACATCACTTAAAGTTTTGATTTTTGATTTCACTTAAGAAAAACATTTTTATAAAAAAAAAAAACTTTATCGAGCGCATAAGAAAAAACCCGCATTAATCAACCGATGGTGAGACTTAACCCTTCTTACACTTCACCAGAATAACGAACTCAAATGCGGCCAATAATGTACTAGATAGATATTTTCATTCGAAATCCCAGAAAGATCCAGGAACATTCGATATGTCATACATTCAGTTTATAAAATTAACTATTTGTCAATTCTGGACGTATTGTTCATCGAAGTGATTAACATATTGCCATTAATAGTCTGTAACAGCCTGTTTATGTTAGTTATATAAAAGGGGAAATTACATAAATTTTAGAAATTTCATTGATTACAGAGAATGAATTATTAGACAATCCTAAGCGTCAATTTTGATTATCGATATGGATTCAAGATGCTTAATAAGTACATGTTCGTTGAAAATTGCGTAGTTATAGTAAATGGCGACTTTGTGTAATTTTCGAAGATACTTGTTGCAGTTCAAAACCAGACCACTTGAGCCAATCGATGCTGCGATATTTTCATCTCACAATTATGTGCTCTCAGGTATTGTTTTGGTCATATCTCCATGAAGGATTATCCAATCATAATGAAATTTTGACCAGTTATTTGAAAATTTTATAGCTTTAATTTGGCACCAACAAAACTAAAATCGGTACACAAATAGCTCAGTATGTAATTGGAGACTAAACTGTTTGATTACTATTATAATAGGCCTTCAAGTACTGTTTCGTTAATATCTTCGTAACGAAATGTCCGAATGAGAAAAAAATCAATAGCGTTCTATGGGAATGTTGTAGCTTCCATTTGCCGTCAACAGAACTGAAATCGGTTCACAGATGGCTGAGAAACCGATGTGACATTGTTTGTAACGCACACACACACACATACACACACATACACACACACATACATACACACAGACATGTGCTCAGTTCATCGAGCTGAGTCGAATGGTATATGACACTCGGCCCTGTGGGCCTCGGATAAAAGGTCGAGTTTTCAAGCGATCTTAATACCCTTCTATTGATGTAAGAAGGGTAAAAAGGGAAGTTAACATAATGAAATTTTGGAAATTTTTTAACTTTAATTTGGCGTTAACAAAGCTTCAATCCTAAGCTTCAATTTTGATTATCGATATGGATTCAAGATGCTTAATAAGTACATATTCGTTGAAAATAGTAAATGGAGACTTTGTGTAATTTTCGAATATACTCGTTGCAGTTGAAAACCAGCCACTCGAGCCAATCGATGCTGCTCTAATTCTATACAGTAGCATAGTGTGGCTAGTCCGCTGTATGTGCTATACAACGCTCCAGATGCGACACAATAGAATGCAAGCGGCATCGATTGGTGTGATTGGTCTTGTTCGGTTTTGCACTGCAACGAGTATATTGTCATCTCACAATTATGTGCTCTATGACCAAAACAATACCTGTCATTTCTCCATGAAGGATTATCCAATCATAATGAAATTTTGACCAGTTATTTGGAGATATCATTACTTTGATTTGGCGTCAACAAAACTAAAATCGGTACACAAATAGCTCAGTATGTAATCGGAGACTAAACTGTTTGATTACTATTATAATAGGCCTTCAAGTACTGTTTCATTCATATCTTCGTAACGAAATGTCCGAATGAGAAAAAAATCAATAGCGTTCTATGGGAATGTTGTAGCTTCCATTTGCCGTCAACAGAACTGAAATCGGTTCACAGATGGCTGAGAAACCGATGTGACATTATTTGTAACGCACACACACACATACATACACACATACACACACACATACATACACACAGACATGTGCTCAGTTCGTCGAGCTGAGTCGAATGGTATATGACACTCGGCCCTGTGGGCCTCGGATAAAAAGTCGAGTTTTCAAGCGATCTTAATACCCTTCTATTGATGTAAGAAGGGTAAAAACAGTTTTTATTGGAAAACTTGGAAAATTCATATTTACACTTAACTTGATCACTTAAAAAATAAAAATTAAAAACACTTTTTCATATCCTCCACAGGTAACACGAGAAAATTCCATTTAGATCCCACTAGAAAATAAACTTATTTTGACAGATAGGCCTTATTTCATCTGCGCCTAACAGAATTCTTCAGTTTCGAGTGCCTACTTCAATCGTTTTTTTCCGTCTTATAAGAATGGTACTACAATAACATTCACAGTGTTACGACGAATTGTCTCTTAATGTCATAAGAGCTGCCGTTTAAATTCAAGTTAGAAGTGTTCTTATTCACCACTGTCTTAATGTTCGCCCCCTTGTAAAACAAACAGCGTTTCTAAGATCTACAAAACATGTATAGCTACCTTGTTTAACCTTGCATTAGAGGTTTTGATTCGAAAGGCTGGGATAGACACGAGCGGCGTGATCGTCAGGAAGTCTGTCCAACTATTTGCCTTCGCCGACGGCGTTGATATCATAGCCCGTTACTTTGAAACGATGGCGGACACTTATACCAAACTTAAGACTGAAGCTGGTAGGATTAGGTTGGTGATTAACGCATTGAGAACAGAATACATGAAAGGAAGACGCTCACGAGAAGACCATGTGAACATCCTACCACAAGTTCAGATCTACGGTGATGAAATCGAGGTAGTAGACGAATTCGTGGTTCATTGATGACCACCGATAACAACACCAGCAAAGAAACATCAACTCACATTACGGCGCAATCGTGCCTACTTTGGACACCAAAGGATCCTAAGATCGAACAAAGTTCGCCAAACTACAAAGTTGACCATCTACAAGACATTAATTAGATCGTTTATTCTATACGGCAACGAAACATGGACATTGCTAGTGGAGGACCAACGCACCCTTGGTGTCTTTGAACGGAAGGTGCTGCATGATGGAAGACGGAACGCGGAGGAGGCGAATGCACCAGTTGCTGGGAGAACCTCCCATCGTACACATCGCAAAAATCGGTTGACTACGATGGGCTGGGCATGTCGTAAGAATGTCGGACGACAGCCCTGTGAAAATGGTTCTCGAAAACGAACCGACAGGTACAAGAAGAAGAGGCGCGCAACGAGCAAGGTGGATCGATCCAGTAGAAGGCGACCTGCGGACCCTTCGCAGACAGCGAGGCTGGCGAGGTACAGCCATGGACCGATTTCAATGGAAACAACTTCTGTGTACAGCAGAGGTCTAATTGGTAAGTAAGTAAGTGAAAATGAGAATAAGTGTAATGCCTGAGAAACACAAGGGCTGGACTTTGATTGATGAAGAAACATACGTCAAACTCGAACGCAAAGCAGCTTGCCGGTCAAAAAAATTACATTGCGACTGGACATGGGGATGTCTCGGGAAGATTCAAGTTCCTGTTTGCCGACAAGCTCGTGAAGAAGGTAATGATTCGGCAAGCGATTTGCAGTTGTGGTCTGAAATCAGCTGGAAACAATCGTCACATCCTCGACGATGATACCCCAAGCTTACCTCCAAGAATGCCTGAAAAAGCTTATTTTGCCATTCATGCACAAGAGAAAAAGTCCGATTTGGCCAGCTGCCACTGATCCAAGGTAGTTCTGGAGGAGTGGTATGCTACCAACAAGATCGATTTTGTCCCCAAGATAATGAATCCTCCGAATTACTTGGAATATATACCAATCGAAAAATAACAGGGAATTTCTAAGCAGCGGTGCAGTCAAAGACATTCTACAAATGCGGGCTAATGGAAAAACAAATACGCTGAATTCGTGTCCGTTTCCACTGTGCGGCCACATCAGGGGTCCACCGAGAAGAAGGTCGATATTTCGTTCTAACTGGAGAAGTGTAACCATTTAATGCTTACTCTACTTTGAAGTGCTAATGAAAGTACTGTGAAGCAACAATTAATGTTTTTTTTTTAACTTAATGAATCACAAATTACAGGTCTTTTTGTGCGTACCAATTCATTTTTAGTCAGTCTTTAATTTTCCACTATCATTATCATTCTCTGCTTACTTCGTTTGTGCCACAAATTCATTGTAGCAATTTTGACCAGGGTTGCCACATGCACAGATTTATCTTGATTGACACAGATTTTTTTCAATTTTTTCCTACAGATATCTGTATGCAAAGATTACAGATTTTTGAGAAATACTAAGATTTTTAAGGTTTTTAGGAATTGCTGGTCCACTCAAAAATCTCAAATGCTAAATATGAGTACAGTGTAGGATCCAACCTTCGATACTACCAGCGTGTGGATAGTAATGAAGAAAATGAAAATATTTCTTGGCTCAGGAAGTACTACCACACCGGTCCCAAGCTTAATGATTCGCCCCTAATAACGTAACTCTCACCAACCCATCCTCAAATATTGTGTTAAAATAACATAGCGAATCAAAACAACAACAAAGTAGTTGTTAGTACCGAGAAGTTCAGAAAAGCGCAAGAATTATTACAAGGTGCACTTCGGACCTAAGGGTTCTACAATAGTGAACCAATTTCAAATCACTAGTTGCATATTGATTGTTGATACTACTTTCAGTGTAGCCCATAAAGCAGAATAAAACAATTAACTCTGACACAACAGTGACAAATGACGGTTTGAAATTCAGTTTGTGTGTGTGCCCCCAAATGATTTCTCCATAATTTTTGAAGAAAATTTGATAGAATTGCTTAAAGATTCTCAGACGTTCCTTTGGATATTCCTTCTTTCGTTACTATACGTATTATTCATACGTTTGTAGGTATTGATTCAGGGATTCTTCTCGCATTGCATCGACAGTTTTTTGAAACTTTCTTGTCGTGGAATGTTTAGAAGAATACCTGATCTTGTGAAGTTTTGTGATTATGAAGGAATCCCTGGAAGACACCTGAAAGAACAAAACAAAAACTATACTGTTATTACTGAAGTAGTTTTTGGAGAAAATTCTGGTTTGTTGGAGAAAGCTTAAAAAATGTTTTGCATGAATTCCATAATCTCATATTTTTAATCTTTAACATCAAAAACTCAGCAATAGGTTTTTGTAGAATTATTTTTCAAACTTTGTCTAGGATGTCTGTGTGGATTTTTACATGTAGTTCTCCAGATATTACTTCAATAATTTCTTCAGGTATTCCGCCAAAGAAGTGTTTTTTTTTTCAGAGTTCCGCAAAAGATTGTCCAACAAATTTCGACAGAATTTCAGACTATGCAGTGATTTCTACAAGATACTGTTCTTCTGATTTAGACGTATTTTTATGCATTTATGCACAGGAATGTTGGGAGGTTAGAATAATGTTCTCAATAGTTATTTGTGCTTTTCGAATGTAATTTTTTGTTATCATTCATATAATCTTGCAGTGTGGAAACCTACATATACACATTTTGCGCAATTGAGTAATTGTTCCAGATCGATGTCACCGATTTTAAAATTTAAAAAAAGGGGGGCTTTGGATCAGATGGGTTTTTACCGATCGGTCAAGAAGCTATTGAAACGTGATTGTCCCCATGTAATAATCATCAAATATACTTGCCACTTTTTGGCTTGTAAGTTTTGTATGCAAGTTATGCATACAAAAAACTGCCATTGTACTTAGAACAAATGATGCAAAATATCTGCAGTTGCTTGTCCTGCAGCCTCAAACGATTCAAGAGATTCCAGATGACACAGTTCGGCATTCGGCTGCCACCAAATGGTTATCGTTAGAGTCAGTTGTCAAATGGAATATGGAATGGTTTTTGGAGCTCGTGTTGTTTTTCTAGTTCTAATTCAACTGAGACAACGGTTTGATTGTTGTCATCTTAATTACCCGATGACGCAACCGATTCTCCACTTCTTAAGTTATGTATTGCCTCTTATCAACAAAGCGTATCGTATCTTCCAGTCAAAAGCTACGATATTCCTGAACATGTGTGATCAGGATTTTGGAGTTTCATATTTCGAGAAACATCTTCGTAAGAAGACAAAAATATATTTCGGAGTAGCTGCAGGAGAAATGCTTAAATCCGAAACTCTCGATGATACCAGGAAGGAGGCTTTTCACTTGATCTGCTGTGCTATCTATACCGATTTTATTAAACATATCTTTTAACTTTTTGATCTGAACGATCCAGTTCTGACTACTGCATCGAGCGTTGACCTCAAGAAGCTGCGCCCTTTGAAGTTCAACTTGATTATAGAAAAGTATCCTTACTTCTTTAAATCGGTGAGAAACATGCCATTGAAAATGAGGTCGCTAGCCTTTTGCAAGGACAACGAAGTGATAGAATCACAAGGCATCGAAATTTTTTGAATAAATCGTCTGTATTTGCAACGAGCAGATGGGAAGCTAGCTTTCCGTTAACTAAGAAAGTTCATTTAAACTTTTTAATAATTCCGCATTGTTTTGCAATCTGCAATCTGAATAAGTCCAAAATCCGGAACCGCTTGCTTACGGACATCGTGGATGCCAATGGAGGAAAGGAGAAGTTGGTCATCAAATTCAACAAATTAATGTACACGTATCACAACAATCATTGATTGTTGAATTCATTCCGATTTTGTTCACCTATCTTGGAACTTTAAGTAATCATAATCAACACCTCATGATTCATTATCATGACCCTCGTATACTGGTCTGTTTTCCTTTTACAACACAAAATTTGAAGTAAAAATTTTTACCAAGATTTTTTTACAGTTAAACACAGATAAACAAGGTTGCGGATTATAGCATGCATTCTTCATTCACCACGTTTGCTCTTCGTCACCGAGTCGTAGCAGCAGTGAACATACATTCAAACCATCGAGCCCGATCGGCCATGCACACGGAGTAACATCGTTTTGTTTCGTCTCTTCCATCTTGTTCGCCATTCGCTGTGTTACCACTTGACATATTCAAGCTTAGGTCACTCACTCTCAATATTCTATTTGATCGATTCATAAAAGCATTCTTCGCATGCGATGCAGCTCGGTAGCGATCACCTAATAATATATTCTTCATGAGGAATAGGCTACTGCTTATTCTTCGCGAATAATATTTTGTTGGTTGGTTGGAACCGAATGCCTAGGTAGCATAGCTGGAAGGATGGTGACATCGAAGATTTGTTGTGCCCATCTGGTGGCTATGCGGCATTACAGATATCAAATAATCATATTTTTTTAGAAAAGTAAATATAAGGTACATGTACCAGTTATTGCCGTACATGCCTATTATGGTGTATTCTCATACAGCCTATGGGAATACCATACCAACACGCCGTAATCTGGCTATTTAGCCATAACTAGTACATCTACTATACAGAGGAGTCAGTTATTACGGGGTTTTCACGGCTTTTTTGAGCGGATGTACCTAAAAACCGCTTTTTACGCGGTTGATAAGATTAAGAGTCCACTACCACATTCATATTCCAGACACCCCTGGGGAAGTATAAGAATGGTCAGCTCTTGCCTTAGGTGGAGAAATTCAGCTTTGTCTTTATATTTAGTGACTGTAGAATAGATTTTAATTTTTCTGTAGTAGGGTAAGGGGATGTAATGTTTCTTGCGCAGAATTGGCCGGCTTGACGTGCCGCAAGGGCTCAGTAGGGATTGTCTGTCAAGACCCGAAGCTAAGAGTCAGTTCCATTGTGGTTATATCACACTTATTAGTCTTTCTACTGTAGTTTGCTACACATTTTTCAGTATTTCAGCATGGAGAAGCTGATTGGCGAAGCATGGGCAACGTTGTCAACTTGACAATAGGAAAGTGAGTGGCTGCGACTGAAGATCGTGTTCAAGCAGGATGTATTTTCCATTCTTATTTAATTAACAATTTCAGCCCGCCTTGTGAAATCTTTGCATTTCAGGGCACAGCGCAGCATGACAATTTAAAGCTTGTAATACTCAATTTGTTTTTCAGCATTTCAGCATAACATTTTCATTAAAATTCTATTTCTGAACTACAACTACTACTCCATAAAAGACTGACATGTGATAGTAGCAGTATTAATTGTTTTTAAATATATGTGTTTAATGATATTACATTTATTTCAGAAATCATTGAACCGGCCTCTTCAATCACTAAAACTACTTTTTTCGACCTATATGTTGATTCTCAAAATAATAAAACAAATCAAATATCTTTTTGTTGAAATTTTATCTTTGTTGAGAGGACAGATCTACTCGGCATTTCAGGTTGTCCAGGGCTATTCAGATATTAATACATATCCAAATTTTATTTAGCAGCAACAATCCAGTGACTTTCAGATACATTTTGTAAATACATATATTATATTCTATTACGTACATTATATACACATATTCCAAAGGGTAAGGGGGGAATGTACGGTGCCAGACGATGTAGGCTAGATGAGGGATTCGTGGTTATCTGGCCCAAGTCATGGATGACAATTATGCCTTCCTTGATGGAAATTGTCAGATCGAGATCTGCGATCTTCCGGCATGAGCAGTTCCTGAAGAGAGAGGAGGGTAAACAGTTCACCCGGGTCCACATCCATTTTCTACTATACTACTTGAAAGTAGTAAGGTTAAGGAAGGAGGTAACTCACCTTCTTTGGTCTCCCATTTTGCAAACGAGAACGAAAATCGCTTTGTATTAGTCACTGATCTTTCAAGTTGCTAGAAGCATAAACATGGAAGAAAAATAGTAAAGCATTCGTAGTTTTCAACTACAAACTAATACACATGTATCTAGAATTTCTTGATTTCAACATCGTTGAGAGTTCGTAGACAATTTAATAAGCTACCAAACTTTTTTCAGTTTGGTTCACCACCAGACACTTTTCATTGATTGAGAATTCTCGCTCCATCCTTGCATTTTCGTGTGAAAATGTTGTCAAATTTGTTCATTCGAGTGAGGAACAGCAGCGCTGAGATAGTCTTTATCTACACAACTCCAGAAGCCTTTAAGCTTCCTCCTTGATGCGTGTTATAACATCAGGATTAATATAGATGACGTAACGCGTTAAGGACATACGGGATCAAGTCCCTATCACTTCGAAGTTTTCTGAGCAAAAACCTCAAATATTATAACACTAAGCGAAATAAACTTTCGATATACATAAGATAACATTATGATTATTTGCTATAAGGAATCAGTATGAATTTACTAAATTTATCTTGTTGAAAAAATAAAAATATGGAGCAGCCTGGATTCGAACCTTGAACTACAACCAGTGACTTGCCCACTAGTATATATCAAAAATTGTAATGAGGAAAGCTTAAAGGCGTACAAGAACAGCGTCGGGTAAAACCAAATTCATTCATATGCCTTCTGAAACTCCAAAACATCGTTTATAAGTTGAACCTTATGAAATTCATAAGATTATTTGGTTCAGTGTAGGATTTCAGGCGATAAATTTCAAAGAATCGATTGCTCTACTGAAGCATCCATTGGTTATTATTTGTTTTGTTTTGGGGCAAGGACTGCCTCCCGTTTCACCTTAAAGGGTATGTTAATGGAGATCAGTCTTGGTAAAAGTCATGATAATTAGATTCAAAAGCGTGGATTTTCAGGCAACATAACATTGACTACCTATAAGTTCCATGCGAAAATCAAATGATAACTCATGACAACAAACGTAACCAGAAGAATGAACGTTCAATGTTCAAAATGCTTCGATATTCATTTATGTAAACAAGTTCATTTTCAAAACGAATTTCAAAATATCAGAAATGAAATTCAATCAATAACAATGAATATCAATTACCCGTCAGGATCAGAAAAATGCAAGGGCAGCCCGCCCAGGGTATTCTTGTACAACATTGCTAGCATCTATGCCTCTGGGACGATGATGACGGCCCTGGTTGTTCCATGTTTGGATTAGGATTCAAAATCACTTAATAATAAAAAATCATCACAAGAGATGATATTCAGATTTCATCAAATGAAATTCATGCTTACCGATTGATAATCAAACAACAGTGACAGCAGATTTTTGACTCGCACATAGAGCCGACTTCATTCATTGCAGCAAACAAAATTCAGTTGGCATAGAAGTGACAGCGGTGACCATGAAAACCGGGAAAGTAAACATCATCATTACACTGGGATAAAACCATTTTCACTTCTCATTGATATTTTATGAAAATTCAAGGCACTGATGGAGATTTGTTGAGTAGCTACTTCAGAAAACCACAGTAAATAGATCGACAGTATATGACGGATTTTTTTAATCGAGTTTTCTTTCTTTCTTGATTGCCGATTTAGAGACAACCCCAATTTCCATGAATCCGAGAGGGTTTGAGCTGTTTAGTGGAATACATGTAACTAGAAATTAGAAGAAAAATTAGTATTTTCCATTTAACTCCAACTACCTTTGCTTATCTTGACAGATACGCGTATTTCGTCTACAATGTGCAGACTTCTTCAGTGTCTCGTACTAATAACTCGAATAAGTCGAGTTATTAGTACGAGACACTGAAGAAGTCTGCACATTGTAGCCGAAATACGCGTATCTGTCAAGATAAGCTAAGGTAGTTGGAATTAAATGGAAAATGCTAATTTTTCTTCTAATTTCTAGTTCCAATTTCCATATTAAGGATTGGCAGAAGATGGCACTCCGTCGATTCACTTTCAATTAATGATTTTGTTTTGACGCACAGGCTTAAAAAATTGCAAATTGTTTAAAAGGTCTGGGACACGACTCGACTATTAATGGTAGCATGATGAAAAAATCAAACTTTGGTCCCAGCATCTTATCGTCTACCACATCAATCACAACAGCGAACACTTTTGATTGGAATACCGAGGAAATGCTTTGTTTGAAATTCGGATGAATTTCCTTCGGCATTCTTTCTTCCTGCTTCCTGGCTTCATCCTCAAAGCTTCTCAAATGAGGCAACAGCACTCTTCTAGCAACTTGTTAATTTTACACTTAACGATCTTCGCAGAATTTCAATGGAAAAACTATTTTGCATCATTTTTATCTAAGGCACTCCATAGATAGGTAATTCTAGTGATCAAATATATCGTCATGCGTCAATTGGTAATTTTATGCATACGGAGAAATTTGTGAAATTGGCAAATCTGCTTTTGTAAACAAACATTTAATTGAAGATTTCTCACGAATAAAAGCTCACTTTCCTAAACTAAGACCACCACCTAGTAAACGAAAGCATCTGCTAGCCGAATGTGGCTTATGTTTCAAATTGAGCTTTTATTCGCTAAAAAACGTCGATTCCAATGTCAGCCTACACACTTAGATTTTTTTTACAGAAATCTGTAAAGTTTTACCGAATTCTCAACAGCTGAACGTTCGGTAATCCGATTTAACGGATTTAGGTAAAATGTTACCGAAATCCGTTAAATTTTTTACAGATAACCGAAATCCGTAAAATCGAATTACGAACGTTCAGCTGATGAGAATTTGGTAAACTTTTAAAGATTTCTGTAAAATAATCTGAGTGTGTACAAAATCAGATTCACCCATTTCGCAAATTTCTCCGGATTTAGTCTATTTAACAGGGGCTGAACAATGCATAGCTCATTTTTGAAAAGCACTCGTTTAACAAAAATGTCTGATGTATAAGTTGTCTTTGTTATTGCTGTAAGCTGACTGGCACAATAGGTTTCTGTCCACTGCAGTGACAAATATTTCTCAATTATGCAAATGGATTGAGACTTTATAGTATTTCAAAACACAACAGCAATATTCCTACCCCTAAGATTGCAGTTAGGCATACAATAGTGATGCTTCAGTCAAAAAGATCATCTATGATGTAAAATAAAAACAACAAGTAATGTGCGAAACCTCACTTGTCCTGTGACAGGTTGTAGTCAGGTTGTAGTCTAAACGGTACGTTTTTTAACAGGCTGAACAAAGCCAGCAGAAAACGGTTCACATGCAAAGCCAACCACTGTTGAATTCCGATAATGAGATCGTTGGACCGAGTAGATGACAAACACGCTACTCGAATTGTTTGAAAAAGGTGTGAGTATGGTTCCTTCTATATGACAAAAATTTAATTTTGAAATTCCCGACTTTTTCACGCATATTTCCCGATGATTTTGGATTCCCGCATTTCCCAATTTTCCCGAGTCTGTGGCCACTCTGTACGTACTACCAAATGTCTTATCAAACTTATCTTAGCAAGTGTATAACTAGTTGAATCTCGCTTACAGCATAAATACGTTATGGGTTATAATAAAAAATCTAATCGATCATTGCATAAGAGTTAAGGAATACATACCCTTTTTATCTGTAGTATATCAAATCTTATTTCTGTTTAGTCTCAATTCAGTATAAATACGAGTAGAATAAGAGAGAAATGAAACAATGTAACGATAAACAAATCTTCAAAACCAAGCAGACTTAATTTAACTCTGCACCCAATACATCAACCACCTTCGACAGCAGCGATTCATTTGCGTTCAGCAACATAAGAGCCTTATTAGTTTTGCTACTATTTGGCTGACCATCCCAACTATCACTACGAAAACTACGGTTATCATTTCCCAAGCGATATAAAGAAATGCGGTATTTATTCGCATCACTAGGATCCACTAGCTCAGCGGGAGTAATAAAAAAATCACACCGCTAAGCTGCTGTTTCAAACGTTACCGTTCTTCATTGTGACGAACAACTTTCCTGGTTCGCGTCGAAGAATAAACTAAATGCGTTGGATCTTCATACTTCATGAAGATCAACGCATGTGAAGAAGAGTGACAAAACTAAAGAACACTCAGGTCAATCAAACCACTCTGCTAGTTACGATGTGAGCGAGCCAGAGCCAAAGAGCATGAAGAACGAAGTTTCCCGTTTTGCTTTGCCACTCATATTCTTCTCAGCCGGGCTACTCACGGCAGTAAGCTGTTACGTTGGTATGCTCTTCATTAGTGAGGATTGTTTGTATATCGATGTTTGGAAGATCGTCGCACACGATGAGTGAATAAGGGGAAAACGATGCGAATATCAGTAAGCCTGCAGATAAACAAGATTTTTTAGCAAAAAAACAAAAATGGGAACGAAAAACAATGTGGCAACCCTGATTGTGGCCAGTAGTGGTGTAACGTGGAAAGAGTTCCTTGAACGTACTTTGAATATCAACATTACTTATCTTCTGCTTTTAAACTTTACTAAAACGACATTTCTCTTTATATTCCGCCACATTTTTTTCTGCTTCGATTGCGTTTATTTTCAAAATTTCCTTAAAATCACATACAAGTCACAAAAACATGCCTCAAAATTGCAGGCAAAAATATTACGGTTTACGTAGCATTTAAACAACAAATTTTAGAGAAACTACATTTTGTGTTTCGTTAAATGATTTGAGGAAGTACAATTTAATTTTATTTCACATATTTGTTGTGGACATTCAATAGCAACTTGACAGCAGAATGAAAAGTACATTATTGTCAAACGATTTTCCTTCTCAGAAGAAGCCAATTAGTGAAACTGTGAGAGCTCCTTAAGCGTGTTTTATATATTTTATATATATAGTGTTTATAAATTGTATTAAAATCTTTGGTAAGTTTACGTTTGAATTGGATGGCTGCAGAATGTGATGGATATACGTACTATGGTGAGAATAGGTTCCGCTTCTCTAGCAACAAATATAACTGAATAATCACTTTTCTTGAATGTATCAACTGTCCCGAAGACATATTTTCCGTGTTTTGGGCTGTCTTGCACCAGTGTTCAACGGCGATCAGATTAACTTAACCCAACCGGTCTGGATGATGGGATCTCTTATATTGCCGGTTGAAAAGAAGAAGATGAAAAACAAAGTTGTTTTTACTCCTAAGAGTTCTCTATCACTCAACACTTATAACCGATCTGAAAGATTTTGTTGTTGAAAGTCTTATTTGACAAAGAAATAACATGCTGAACCCTAGAAAGTGACACAAACACCGAAGCGATTACCACCGACCGACCCTCGGTGGGTTTAAAACTCGCTCCAAGTAGGCTAATCGGATACATTGTCATTCGGATCGCCTCCTCCATTAGTAGTAATGGAATCGAATCATTCCAGTTTCATTCACCATCTAATAGGCGATATATTCGAGGATACTTTTACCCGAAAACCGTCCAACCTTCCGTGGCACATTCCCAAGCATTTCTATCTCGCATCGGAGGACCATCATCGTCATTTGAAACCCACTTCTGCTCGACAGGCATCTGTCGAAGTTGTTTCATTGCTGCCGATTCAGACCGCTTTCCCGGATCCAGCCCCTGAACAACCGCTCCGAGACACACTACTTAACAGCGCCATCGGGCTGGCGAGCTTTCGCAGTATTCAAACCCTTCTAATCGTATCCCGGAATGGTGGAACCGTAAAACGATTAAGAGAGCTTACCGACCGCTTTCACCTGATTGCTCTGGTCGTCGCCAACAGTCGTAGTGATAGCAAGCTAAGTCCTCGTCAGCGAGATCTAAACCACCTGGAAAATGTGGATTTAGTGCATATCAACTGTGCCAGGGACAACGACGACGACGACGATGACGGTGAAATGGAAGCGTTTGATGGGAATCTTGTGCATCATCGGAATTATGAAGCAGTACTTGAGCGAATTGCCCAAGAGGGACTAGCGTCGCTTCGACAGACCGGGCTCGACTCGAGTGGCAATGAAGTGCTGCTCTGCTACCGTTCCTATCCGAGAGCCAGCTGTGTGAATGCTTTCAAAATTTTAAATGTATGAAGCTGAAGATTGTAGTGCAATAAAGCATTGTTTGATTCTCTATATTTTTGGTCGCAGTTGTTTTTCTACTCATCTGAAAATTGGTGGCAATGCTGATTAGATGGAGTTACTTGTAGTAATTTTTCCTGGAAAAATAAAGGCGGATTTGGTGCCATATACAGCTAATGAACCGCAGTTTGAGCAAGTTTGAGTGGTAAAGCCTGATTGAGATAATGTGGTGAACCCAATTTTCTTTCAAAAATAAATGAGCATTTCATTTTTTATGAGACTCATACTGTGCGGATTCATCTTCTGACACCGTTTCGAAATCAAAATGGTGACTCTGAATGAGTAAAAGCAAGTTCAAAACAAAAATTTGCTCCGTCAAAAAAGTATTTTGTTGGTTTGTCTTTTCATTTGTTTTGAATACGTAATTGATTAAATTGTGGTGATAGACGGTGGGAAAAGGAGGAAAGTGGGTTGAGGTGACCATAAAAATGGACATGTAAAACAAGATATAATTGAGGATTCGTGTTGTGGGTTAACGGGGGATATACAAGTTAGAACGAGAAAAAAAACTGATTTTTCAAAAAATAATTTCAAGGGAAAGTTTTTACTCAAATCAATCGAAACTTTTTTATAATTATAAGTGTACCCAAGTAGCATACAAACATATTTTTTTAATTTTTTTTCTACAAAATGGCGGCCGTTAGAGTGTGTTGAAAAAGTCATTGTATTTTGCTTGCGCCGGCTCTTCTGATCGTAGTTTTGATCTGAATCCGACTAATCCAAAAAAAATACATTGATTACATTAACAGTTAGTAGATAAATTGAAAAAATAGTAAAACAAAATTGCACTTTTGGCGTAACTTTATGGAAAAAAACCCACAGTTTTTCCGCCATTTTATCACAAATTTTCATATTTTATAATTAAATATAACAATAAACTTTAATTCATGAAGAAGATAATAGGGTATGTGTCCCTTGACTCAGCCTATTATGCAACCAGCGATCACATTTTTCATTATAACTCATAAAGCTTTTAAGTTGTAAGCGAGATTCAACTAGTAATACACTTGCAAAGATAAGTTTGATAAGACATTTGGTAGCATGTATCAATAAAAGTTACACAGCTCTTTTTATAAAGTCAGAAACATTCGAGGGATATGGATTTAATGTCGGTCTATAGGCACCAAATTGGGTCTATTCATGGATGCAACTTCGTCCCATTCGATGGATTTATTACTAAATGCAGTCTTTGTACGGATTTTTTCTTCTTATTTTATGAATTGAGGCATTGGCAGCTGTATTCGCTTTACTTAACACAAAATTTCACAAAACAAACTTAAGTTAAACTGCTTTACTTAGTGATGTTCATGTATGATTTACTAGCCATTCAATAATGAAAACATTCTAATTCACTAAACAACGGCTTAGTTCCTCCGGTTTGTGTTTGGATGAGCAACTTGAGTATAAACAACCGCAAACACATGCATTTCCATTCGAAATTTTACCAACAACAACCTTTTTACTACGTTATTGATACAACAGGCCATAGTTGGGAACATACAAAAAAAATATGTCCCCAACATTGGGTCTATGATTTTCTTGTAAAATCATTGTTATTTAAGCAATGTGAACAGTTAGTTTGTAACGTGTAACTATTTTCTGTACATCCAGGCGGCATTACTTGCTTTGAGCATGAGCATGAGCATGAGCATATTGATCACCCGTGGTTTGCTACTTCGTTATTGATCGAGACCAGCTGAAATTGCACAGAGAACCAACAGAATGTCACCTGGGAGTAGTGAATCATTCTCAATGTGCAATTACTGGTGGTCTCAGTTTTTAGATCAATACCGACGCTGGCCACGCCCGTGTAGATCAATTAGGGAAGGGAAGGAATGTTAGTCGGATACTTGTTGCCGCAAGAGGCCGTATATACTACTGCACCCCCACAAGTATCTCAGGGAAGGAGTTTGTTAGAGGGAAAGGGTTTGTTCGTAGGTCCATCTTGGTAAATGGTGATAATAAGTCCGTTTTTTAATTGTTTAGTCGTTTTCGATTTACTCTCCTATAAGCCGGCTGACTAGAGATGTGGAATGAACTTATTTAGGTTTGAATGCTGATTTAAACCAACAGTAACGATACTATTGGGGACACGACTTCGGGAACGCTTTTTGTTGTGTAGAGAAATTAGAACACACTTGTTTTGGATCGTTATAACTTCACACGTTTCACTAGTTTTGGAATAAATGACACCCTGACCAAAAATCGGGTTCAATTCGAAAAAGTTTATTTTTATTTTGATACAGGAGTCATGCGTCAAGTCGAAATTTTGTGTAATGACAAATTGAAATTAACAATTGAATGTCAATGTTTTCTTTGAACAATTTTATACCTTGTCAATAGAATGTCGTGTCCTGTCATTACATTGAAGCGTAATTTGAAATATATCCAGGCGGCATTACTTGCTTTATCGATTTAATTAAGCCAAATTAAGATCACTTGAAGATCGCGTAGTTCATCTGTTCAGCTTAACCAGTGAGATCATGATGCCCCAAAAGTTCAAGAAATTGAAAATTACGCGGAAGTGAACAACTATAAGTTGATTAATATTGTCTCAATTGCTTTGGATTACATCGGTCATTCTAATAGCAACGTGATTTTGTTGATTATTACTGAATTAATTACTTATTTGGTACATAGGCCGAATGAAGGAGTTACCCTAGCAAAGGAAAATAACAAGCTGATATCATATAAGTAACAAGTTCTGTTATCCCAGTTATCGTTTTGATTTCCGTTGTTATCATATAACAAATTAAGCTATCACCTTTGGCAAATTTTGTTATCATATGTTATCATTTTGAACACAGTATTTTTAATGAACGTTATAAGTTGAATTGTTTAACTATAAATATTACCAGCATAGTTGAACAAAAAAAAATGCTTTTAATCAAAATATTTTTTTCAGTTATTAGCACGAGAATATGATTTCAAATTGATAACATAATAAGATACTAGTTCAATAATTTTGCTTACAATACAGGATTTGTTATCAAGTTGTTCGCAGTGATAACAAAATAAGTTATTATTATGATATTAAACGAGTATTTTTTTGTTATTCATTTTGTTATTTTGGCTGTTTATTCAGCCTACATGATAACATATTCAGTTGACAAAAAATGATAACCTGGTAATAGAACTTGTTATCAACTTGGTATAATTCTTTGCTCGGGTAGGCTTACATTACATCCCCTTACCCTATTTTGTTGGTTTGTCTTTTCTTTTGTTTTGAATACATAACTGATTTAGTTGTGGTGGTAGGCGGTGGGAAAATGAGTGAAGTGGGTTGAGGTGACCACAAAAATGGGCTTGAAAAACGGGATATAATTGGGGATTCGTGTTGTGGGTTAGGGTATTAGTGTACCCATGTAGCATACAAAAATATTTATAAAATATTCAAATTGTTTTCAACAAAATGGCGGCCGTTAGAGTGTGTTGGAAAAGTCGTTGTATTTTTCTTGTGCCAGCTCCTCTGATCCCAGTTTTTATCTGCATTCGACTAATTAAAAAAAAATACATTTAATACTTTTACATTTAGTAGATAAATTGAGAAATAAGTAACAAAAAATTTGCACTTTTGGCGTAACTTTATAGAAAAAATCCACAGTTTTTCCGCCGTTTTATAACTTTTTTTCATACATAAAGTTGTGCTGCGTGCCTTAGAGAGCAATTACAATTCGTTAAATGCACGTTGTTTCAGCTGTTACATTCACCGTACGGAGGATAACATCAAGCAAGATCCGAAATCGTTTTGGTCATTCGTGAGAAGTCATAAGCAGACTAATGGAATTCCTCATCATGTTTTTTACAACGATACTACAGCCGATACTCCGCTCGAATCAGCAAACTTGTTCTCGTCATTCTTTCGAAGTGTGCTAAGTAATAACCGATCACCTTCGTCTGAAGCGTACTTGGACAGTTTGCCTCGGTATAATCTGAATATGGCGTTACTCAATTTCTCTTCGGGGGATGTGCTCAGCAAGCTACAAGGGATAGATGCTTCCAAAGGAGCTGGTCCAGATCATCTCTCTCCGCTTCTTATAAAAAACTGTGCTCACTTGCTCACTATACCTGCAACAATACTGTTTAATTGTTCCTTGGTGGAAGGTATTTTCCCTAGTGCTTGGAAAATAGCAGCGATTTCTCCCATACATAAAACGGGCAGCATACACAACATAGAGAATTACCGTGGCATCTCTATTTTGAGTTGCTTGCCGTAAGTATTTGAAAGCCTTATCCACGATTCACTTTATCCACATGTTCATCACATTATTTCGGAATTCCAGCATGGATTTGTGAAAAAGCGCTCGACTACAAGCAATCTTATGACATATGTTTCTTCGCTGATAAACGCACTTGAAAAACGACAACAAATTGATGCCATGTATATCGACTTCACCAAAGCGTTCGATAGAGTCCCGCATTTTCTGGTGGTTGATAAATTGAATAAAATGGGCCTGCCCACCTGGTTGACTCGCTGGATACTTTCCTACCTAACCGAGCGAAGAGCCTACGTACGCATTGCTGGAACAAATTCGGTATCATTTGATATTACTTCAGGTGTTCCTCAAGGCAGTCATTTGGGCCCACTTCTCTTTGTGCTGTTTGTAAACGATCTTTGTGGATCGATCAAATCCCCGAAGGTTATGTTCGCTGATGACCTGAAGTTTTACCGTGTTATTTCTTCGCCAGTTGACTGCTGCGCCATCCAAGCTGACATCGATACGTTGCTGAACTGGTGCTTGCTTAACGGAATGGAAGTAAACGTTCGAAAGTGTAATGTCATCACTTTCCATCGGACAAGGAATGCTACTATTTTCAACTATACTATGACATCGACCAGCATCTCCAGAGTCAGTACCGTGAAAGACCTTGGCGTGCTACTGGACAGTAAGCTAAATTTTTCTCAACATATCGCAGCAACTACGGCCAAGGCTTTCGCCATGCTTGGATTTATCCAACGTAATACACAGCAGTTCGAAGATGTATACTGTTTGAAGACACTCTATTGCGCGCTGGTACGCAGCGTTCTGGAATATGGTGTGCTTATATGGGCACCATTCCATGCCACTCAAATAAATCGAATTGAGCGAATTCAACGCAACTTCCTTCGATTCATGCTTCGTCGGCTGCCGTGAAATGACCCTATTCGGCTGCCACCCTACGAGCATCGCTGTAATTTGATAGACCTGCCGACGCTGTCTAGTAGGAGAGTACTTTTGCAACGCCTGTTTATATTTGACATCATTAATAACAACGTAGACTGCCCGGCACTGTTGAGTAACATTAACATCAACGTCCCAGCTAGAAGAACTCGACGCGCTGATTTTCTTCGTATTCCTGTTCACCGTACTCACTTTGGACAAAACAATCCGCTTGATGTCTGTTGCCGTCTTTTTAGCGAAGTTTTTGACCAATTTAATTTTAATACGTCTAAGTCAATATTTAGGAGTAGAATTAGTTAATAGCATCTGTCTGTACGATATCTTCGAAGACTAGTAAATAAATGAAATAAAATAATTAATAATAAAATATAACAATAATTTTCATTCCATATAAAAAGTAATACTATAATAAAGAAATCCTATAAGTTTCGGCTTAATCGAATAATTATTTTTCGAGTTATCACCGGCATAAATTCTGAAAATGAGGTTTAGAGAAAAACGCATTGAAAGTTTGTTCAAACGGTCAAGCGTCTCTTTACACCTGCTGCGCGCGAAAAAGGCATCTTCGAAAAACGATGAAAAGAAACACTTGGAGTTAGAATTTCGAAAAAAAAGGTTTCAGGAGCGTATTCTACGGGAAATTTATTAACTTATAATGCAAATACAAAAAAAAAAAAAAATTTTGGTAATTCTAACTGTATAAGGGGGGATTTAAGCCGTATGTCCCCCAAAATTTCCTGATCGTTTTTCAACCAATCTAGATTTTGTTCCAGTGCATCGAATAGTAGTTGAAAACGTTAAATAATTGAGAATAAACTGAAAAAAATCTCGAATGTTAAAAATATGTATATTACGTCAACTTGATAGGTAAAAGTATCCATTAAACTAAACTATACTTAAGATATTCAAATTGCTAAGTAATTATTCTAATTGTTTATTTCGTACTAAGCCTTATGACCGTTCATCAAGTTCAGCTTAGTTTTAATGGCACCTCCTGAACGTTGCTGACTAGTTTTTACTGAAGTCTGACACTTGCCTTTTTGAGGTTCCTTTTGACGATTGCCCGATAGCGTTCAATCATTCGCAGTTGGGGACAGTTTGGTGGGTTGATGTCTTTTTTTACAAAATCAACTTTATTACCAGAAATTATGCACGAGTTGATCTGGCATAATGGGCAGAAATCAGATCCAGCCAGAAGAGAGGAAGAATCTCATGCATTCGATATAGTGGAAGCAACCTCTTCTGCACTCATTTGATAAATTACAGCATTTATGGTTCCTTTTATGTAGAAAATGGAAGACTGTAAGCAACACGTGCAAATTATTTGCCAAGAGATCAATTTAAAAAAAACCAAAGCTCAGCCTAAATCACCTTGTAAGAAACAGAACTAACTAATTTGATTGTGGTCATGATAACCAGTTGTCCTATTCAAATATATTCAACTGTAGCTTTCAAAAGAATAATCTGAACCATTAAGTGTTTGTGTTGTAAAATTATTAAATCCTATATCCAAAACATCAGCATCACTAAATAACAGGAAAAAATTACCAACTGATGTTAGTTACACAATTTTATAATTCCATTATTGTAGATCCTGGTAATATCAGGTAGGTTCTAATATTCAATTTCAGTTTTTCTAACTTTTGGAAAAATTACATTTGAAAAAACCGCTGGAACAACTCAACTGATTTCTTCGATTAAGAACGCAAATGAAAGACAGCCAACTGAACTGAAACAATAATAAAAAAAATGTCACATAGAAATTTAAAGAAAAAAACACTTGCATTTTTTTTGCAACATTTGTTTTTTTTTCGGAGGAGCATATGGGCATAAAACCTTCTCATCCTTAGGTATCAACAGATTACAGTCCAAATTATACAATCAGCTCTTAAAACTAACATAAAATATTCATAATTTCTAATCACTATACTATACTATACAACACTGACTTATCTAAGTAATTCAAGAAATCTACTTTTGTTACAAGAACAATACAAGTGAAAGTCGGAGACATAATAACAGCGATGACAAAGTGACAGAAGGTTGAACATCACGTTTTTTGGAAGGAAAATTTTGCTCGGCTTTTTTTTGGACTGAGTGTACACATCCTTCATCATCAGAACTATAGACGCTCATAAACAGGTCGATGCAATCTACACCGATTTTTCTGCAGCGTTTGATAAAATCAACCATGAAATCTTGATAGCTAAACTCGATCGTCTTGGTTTGGTACGTACTAGATTGGCTTAGTTCCTACCTAGTTGGTCGTTCTATGGCAGTCAAAATTGGAAACACAACATCGGAACTGTTCCCTGTCACATCTGGTGTTCCACAGGGCAGTCATATTGGACCTTTCTTATTCCTGCTATACTTGAATGATGTTAACCTAGTACTCAAGTGTTTCAAACTCTCATATGTTGATGACTTCAAACTATACTACGTAATAACCTGCCCTGAAGACGCACAATTTTTGCAATGGGAACTACATTCTGAAAATGCTCGGTAATCTCCTTCACAGAAAACGCTCTATGGAGTTATTTGACTACACTATTGCAGAAACATCCCTAAAACGTGAGGATACCAGTGCAAACCAGTGAACAAAATAGTGTTTTTAGGCAATGAATATCGGAGAAGTCTTTTGCAGCACGGAAAATGAAGCCCAGGCATTTTGAGGCTTTGGAGGTAATGTAAGCCACATGGTTCTTAAAAGTTAAACGCAAATTCAGAAGAATGTCTAAATCCTTAACTGTATCCTCACGTTTTAGGGATGTTTCTGCAATAGTGTAGTCAAATAACTCCATAGAGCGTTTTCTGGTGAAGAAAATTACCGAGCATTTTCCAGAATTGTGAAGTTCCCATTGCAAAAATTGTGCGTCTTCAGGGCAGGTTATTACGTAGTATAGTTTGAAGTCATCAGCATATGAGAGTTTGAAACACTTGAGTACTAGGTTAACATCATTCAAGTATAGCAGGAATAAGAAAGGTCCAATATGACTGCCCTGTGGAACACCAGATGTGACAGGGAACAGTTCCGATGTTGTGTTTCCAATTTTGACTGCCATAGAACGACCAACCTAGGTAGGAACTAAGCCAATCTAGTACGTACGAAACCAAGACGATCGAGTTTAGCTATCAAGATTTCATGGTTGATTTTATCAAACGCTGCAGAAAATTCGGTGTAGATTGCATCGACCTGTTTATGAGCTTCTATAGTTCTGATGATGAAGGATGTGTAGGATACCAGATTAGTGCAGGTGGATAGTTTTGGCGTAAATCCATGTTGAGTCTCGGAAATATAATTGAGACAATGGTGCTTCAAAAAGTCGAGAACTATCAGCTCAAAAAGTTTAGACGTGGCACACAAAGCGGCGATTCCTCTGTAGTTGGACACTTGTCGTTTATCGCCTTTTTTATGCACAGGGAAAACAAATGATTCCTTCCAAGTACTTGGAAAGGATCCAGAGGAAAGAGAGCGGTTGAAAATAGTTGTCAACGGAATCGAGAGTGCAGCACTACACCTTTTCAACACAATGGATGGCATGCCATCAGGACCGGGATTTGAGGAACATTTCACGCGAGCACAAGCGGATACAATAGTATCAAGTGTTATTAGTGGATGCGGACCAATGGCAGGTCGTGGAGGTACATTGGCTAGAGCTTCGGACAACTGATGATGGTCAAGCGTTTCGTCTGTAAATACTGCAGAGAACTGTTCGCTGAAGAGGTCGACAGAGAGGAAGCTTCTTTCTCGCCAAACTTCATGATTTTGGATAGTCCTAGCTCCGTTGTTTGTCGATGTAAGACCAGAATTTTCGAGGGCTGAGTTTTAAATTTCATTGACTCTGCTGCAAGTAGCTACGTAACAATACCTTGTTGAGCTATTTGAATCTGCTATTGCAAGCGATGTAATATGACCGCGTGTAGGAGTTACGGTTCTTTGAGAATTGTTTAAAAGTAGATCTTTTAGCTGACTTCAGACCTCTAAGATTTCTATCCGACCAGGGAGAATACTTCGGACTTTTGCATTTTTGGTCTGAATTGATCTATGGCGAATTGTACAATGAAAGAATAAACTTTTACCGTTGTTTCAGTTGTTAAGTTTTGAAACATATCATCCCAGTTAATAGACGCTCATTTTGGTAAAGTCCGTATTCCTGAAGTTATAACGAATCTCTTCAGAGGTGGAGATGAATTCATATGGAATGCATTCATTTACAATCAAGTGAAGGGCTGGATGATGCTGACGTGTTTTCACCAATGGAGATGGGACTTCGGCAACAGTAATATCACGGCTGAGATCTTGGGTAACAAAGCAGAGGTCGAGCATGCGACCGTTAGAGTTATAGACGGAGTTGAGTTGGATGAGTCCTGCCGTACTGTAATCATCCAAAAGCTTTTTCTGAACTGAGCTCATCGATGAGTGAGCAAGGTTGGGATAGAGATATACCGATGCACCTTTAGTCCAGCTGACGGAGCGCATGTTGAAATCACCCATGATGAGTATCTTATCTGATAGAGTCATACGAGAGGTAATCCATTCCAAAGATTCGCAATGTTGAGACGCCAATAATGTTGCATCGCTAACACGGTCAGGAGGCACGTAGATAACACAGATGAATAAGCTACAGCCAGAAACAAATGGTTCTACCCAAACCTGTTCGACTGTACTACTGTTTGGAGGTAGCAATGAACGGCATTTATAATTGGAGCGGACAGCCAAAAGCACACCACCACCGGTGCTTTTTGTACTGGAGAGACTTGAGCGAACAGAACGGAAAACAGTATATTCACTTCCAAATATTTGGGTGGAAAGTGTATTGTAGTTGATCCAGGTCTCAATAAATGCATAAACATCATATGCAGCATCAGAGCAACCAAGAGAGTAGTCCATATAGTATAGTATAGACTGTTCCAGAAAGTATAAGCACACTTTCAACATAACATAACAGTCATGTTTTTTTTTTTAGTTTTAATAATTTTATTGGGCACATCAAATTTGTATTTATGTTTTATATGATATTTTACTCTCGTTTAATCAAAATATTTAATCAAAGCCAAGACTCCTAACTTTTCCTCCAGCACTGAGCTTCTGCACAGTGGTACTTTCCACTATTTTGACTACTTTTGGCCAATCTTTTTTAAATTTTTGGATGTCTTTCGCCGGTTTTATGAATTTTCGAAGCTTTGCTTTGGTTAAAGCCCAAAAAGTCTCGATTGGCCTTGCCTCCGGACAGTTCGGCGGATTCATGTCTTTCGGCACAAAACATACATTTTGCACCATTCTAAAGTGTCCTTTGCGTAATGATATGACGCCAAATCAGACCAAAACACTACTTGACCTTCGTGCTGCCTGATCATCGGCAATAATCGCTTCTGGAGACATTCCTTAACGTATTTCTGAGTGTTCATCGTCTCCGTTGTGATGTATGGACTAGATGTTTTACCACACTCGCATATTGCCTGCCAAACCATAACCTTCTTCCCGAATTTTTCGGTAAAAATTGCCTTCTCCGTTGCGGGGATGTCTTTGTCTTCGCTGTTTGCGGGCCCGTGGTTTCACGGACGCGGCCTGTTTTGGGTTTCTTTTGGATTTTTTCTGCTTCCGGTTGGTTTTTAGCCCAAGTCTTTCTATGGCACGCATGACGTTACTCGACGAGGTCCCTAGTTTTTTCGTAACATCCCGAATGGAAGTCGCTGGTTTTCGTTTGTAGGCATCCCTGATATTTTTATCGATATCCGGACGAACATCTTCAAACCTACACTGTTCTCTATATTTTTGATTCGCAGATCGTACCGCTCCGACGCTTACACCCTCTTCCTTGGCCAATTTTCTGAAGGAGAGTCCGCTCACACTGCACGATTAGTGCACGATACTTTTTCGTTGTTCCGGAGTAAGACCGCGCATTTTGATAGGTAACACAAAACTGAGCACTTTTTTGATGCTTTGTCATTCAGAAATGTGAAGATAAAAGGACGCAGCCAAAACATGTTGAAATATTTCATTATACTCAAAGTGACTGTTAAAATAAGGTGTGCCTATACTTTCTGGAACAGTCGTTAAGTACGGCTAATAAATTTTACTAATCCGAGGAATACGATGGCGTTGTTATTGTTCAAATAAACACAGTAATTTATTAAATAAATGAAAAATAGCAAATTCGGCAACAATGCCTTCAAGAAAAAATCTTTTTCTTGTTTTCTTGAACAATAACCCTGAAATAGCATCCAGTAGATTGTTGCTAGCCATGATACTCACACAGAAATACATAAAAAAAACAAGAATATTGTATAATAACAGGAAACCAAGAAGTTCTTTGTTTCCGGGACGGCTCAAAGTACCCTGATATGTTTAATGTGTTTTTTTATGTGAAAAAAAAGGACCACGATTGCAAGGTCGATTTTTAAACCAAAATATCGACTTTGAGAGAAAATTGAAATTTTTAATTTTGAACAAAAAATTTGCATCTATGGCAACACTGCCGCAAAAAAAAAATTATTTCAACGAATTTTCTAAACAATTTTCTTTCAAAGCATTTAAAAGATTGTTTTAGCCATAATATTTACGAAGATATAAAAAATACAATATAAGCATTTTGACAAAAACTAAAAGAATAAGGAGGAGGCCCTATTGACCGAGGCACAAAAATTTGTTTGTTTTTACATATAATCGCAAAATGAATCATTCCCTAAAATTTGATTGAAATCAGTGAAGGTCGTGTACATGGACACTTCGGATGGAATGACCCAAATGAACGAAACGTGCAGCTTGATAAAAAAAACCGTGCAGATTGACAGAGACTCAACGACTTCTCAACGAATCATTTTAGTTGTTCTCCATAGTCGATATTTTTCAGAAAATTTGAGAAAATCGTGATCAGAATGCTACCCCAATTTACGGCACCCCGGCATTGAAATCAATCAATTTTAACAAAAATTAATTTAATGAGCTTGGGAGTGTCGACATAAGAAGTAGCCGAATCAATTATAAGTGAAAAAAGGCCTAAGACGGATTGGAGTTGGGCATTATTGTCAAACTTATTTTTAGAGAAACTGTCCGATCATTGTGGAGACTAACTCAGCTAATTTCTATTCATTATGTACGCCATGAGACGAGACTTTGTTGTCTTGTTGTTGTAGATCCTATGATAACTTCCAAAAAGAGGTCAGTGACAATGCATTCGCTTTCACGAATCACGTCCCAACGGCAATCTGACATCATAACATTCAATTTATCTTAATTTTTCGACATCATCCTTGCGTCGGCATGAGTAATCACAATCGTCTATTTTCGACATACACCCTCGCTTGCGTTTTACTCTGAATCACAATCAAATAACAACGATAACAGTAGCACCATAATCATCATCATCATCACCATTCGCAGTGCGACGACTTAGATGGAAGCCATGAATTTTTCCAGACAAAAAAAAATCTTACGAAAAGTCCTTTCCTCTGCTGTTGCTCATAAAATTTATTGTTGATTCATCCAGCTTTGGAAGCACCACCCTAGATCCAGCACCCTAAACTGTGCGCTCTGAAGACAGTTTGTTATCCCCGTGTGTCGTCAGCTGCACCATTGACTCCATCCCTCGTTCCCATAAAGAGCGGATCGAAAGCTTAAAGACGCGAAAGAAAAACCAAGCAAAAGGACGAAGATGCACCCCACATCGGTTGGTTGGTCGGTTGGCTGGGAAGGACGAATGCATCAGGGCAATTGAATAGCGAGACAGTTTATTTTAAAGTAGAAAATAAATCGTCTGAAAGAAGCGAAATAAGCAGCTTCGAAAGCGAACCTGCTGGGGGCCACCGCGCCATCGCAGCCGGGGACTAAAGCCTAGAGTAACAACCAAGTAGAAAGAAGGCAAAGAAGCTATGGGGATAATCGTCCTCGTAATGCTCAAGACAAGCTGGAATGGAATGGCGAGAGACGGTTCCGATGAGTCGTGGATGCCCTGGCTTTTTTCAATGCAAAACTGGAGAAGGGTTTTATGCCCTTGGTCCCGGACTGAGGGATGAGGTTCGGTGCAAGATGAGGGTTTTTTTTTTGCATAGGATGATAACGAGTTGAATGATAGTGCTGTTTGTGACTGCTGAAAAACATTTCCAAATTGTTTTAATGAAGACAGAATCACACCAGCTTGTGATTTAGTGTGCTTTAATGAATACTTTAAAGTTCTAAATAACGTCTTGTGAAGTATGTTAACGGTTAATTTGTCATTTTAGATGAGTGGTATAACCAGTCTTCATTTCCCTTAAAGATTTTGTTATCCTTTCTAGAAATGACTTATTTCTTGGGTAAAGTACATCTTTAAGACATGAAAGAATAAAGCACGTATTTCAGCATTTTTCCCAGTGAACCTAATCAATAAATCACATGCTCTTCCCTTGACCGTACTTACTGGAAATCGAACACCACCCAATAATGCAATGAAGGATCAATTTCCACTTGGCAATGTTTCAACATAACTTTATCCCCTAGCAACAGCACCCAGCACTTAGTGATGGATTATATGCGAGTCATGAATAGAAAAATATTCAAAACATGAACCTCCTTAAACTTCGCTATCGTCTACTATGGCAGTCGATATTTTATCTGGCAAAGCAATAAAACGAAAATGACGAACATTATCATATAGGCATTCGACAGGCCTGCCATCACCATTCAACCGTCTCCGCCATCGCAGTCGCCGTCAAGCTTATAGGGTAAGCTGGGGGGAAAGTGGGCAACTTATTACCAGTTCAGATTGATGCAGGTTTAGCAAACTGATTTCGGAATATTATTGGTGTTTTCTTTCTAGTGTTGATTCTATTGATTAGAAAATTAACACTGTCAACAAAGAAAAGAATTCAAAGGAGGCCATAAAAGGGTGAGTCGATAGTTATTGCGACACTGTTGACTGATCGGTTAATTGGATAAAGTTTTCGCAGTTTTTTCAATTTCTTCCGGTAGTTCAGTATATGTATTTATTTCAGCTTTCATACGTTGGGTAACCGATCTGCTCTCGCCAACTTTTGTAACACGAGCACTTGCGCATTGTACTTTGTACAAAACATTCTTTCCCGAAATATCTGGTGAAACAGATCAGATAGAATTTTACTGTCAAAGTTCAATTGGTCAAGGCCATATCATTGGCGAATAGTGTGCTAATTATTTTCAGGAGTTTTCAACATATTCGTATCATGACCAGATAAAATGTTTCAATCTTGGACAATGTTGTTCAGTATTTCAAGATGTTTTGAAGGGTGACTAATGGGAGTCTCACATAAAACTGCATCACAGCAAAAACGCTACTTATTGGGTATTTTCTTTTGAAAACTTGGGTAGAAGTAGTTCAGTGTTTTATGTGGTTATATTTTTATCACTGTCAGTTTTTCAAAGATTGGAAAAAATTGCATCATCCGAAAAGTAACGTCACGAATTCATTTTGCGCAAGCATCTGGAACTCCGCAACTCTCTCATTGGGACATCGGAGAACAACTCGGTTAAGTGTAGTTAACGGTGAGTCGTGTGATTAAATGAAACTTTGAGCATCGAACGGAAGGAGAAATGCGGTCAGAATGGATCACTAGCATGTCATGAAAGTGTTTGAGCGGCATCTCAATGCTTCGGTCAGGGATGTGGCCAAAAAGTTTAATCTATCCATATCTTTCGTTCAGAGAGTCAAGGGCAAGGACTGCATACGTAAAAAGTGCAGATGGCTCCAAATCGTGACGATCGGAAAAAAACGATAGGAAAACCACGGACCCGGAAACTATACACCCAGATGCTGCTCATCATGGATGATGATATTTACGTGAAGGTGGATCTCAGATTTCGGTTGACCAATCAGCGCTCTCTCAGTTTTTGTTTCGCAATGTTCCCAGGTTTTGTCCAGCTTCTGGCTTGTGGTCTACTGTCATCCATTTTTGAATCCATTAGAGGGCCTCGCAATTATGTTATTTATTGGCATATAGTCACAATACTATAACATAGCCTGATACACAATATCCTTCCATAATGCTCGTGGCTGCTCCTCTCAATCCCTTGAGCAACTTGTGCCCCCTAAGTTTTGCTCCGCCTGGTCTGACCATCTTGCTCGCGCGCTCCACGTCGTCTTGTACCAACCGGCAGTTTGGTTGTCCGGCATTCTCGCAACATGTCCTGCCCAGCGTATCCTTCCAGCTTTTGCCACCTTATGAATACTGGGTTCGCCGGAGAGTTGTGCGAGCTCAACGTTCATCCTTCGCCTCCATAGTCCGTCCCCGTGTACTCCACCAATGATGGTTCTTAACACCCATTGCTCAAAAACTCCGAGTGCTCGCAGGTCCTCTTCAAGCTTTGTCCACGTCTCATGCCCGTAGAGAACAACCGGTCTTATTAGCGTTTTGTACAGGATGCACTCCGTACGGGAGCTAAGTCTGTTTGACCGTAGTTGCACGGTACTGGAGCCCATAGTAGGCACGACTTCCACTGATAATCCGCCTCCGTATCTCACGGCTGTTATCGTTGTCCGCAGTAACCAGTGAGCCGAGATAGACAAATTCATCGACTACCTCGAACTCATTGCCGTCGATCGTTACACTGCTGCCCAGTCGGGTCCAGTCGTGCTCGGTTCCGTCTGCAAGCATGTACTTCGTTTTGGACGTATTTATCGTCAACCCAATCTTCTCTGCTTCGCGCTTTAGTCTAGTGTACTGCTCTGCCACCGCCTCAAATGTTCTGCCGACAATATCCACGTCATCGGCAAAGCAGATAAATTGACCGGATCTGCTGAAAATCGCGCCTCGTATATTAAACGCCGCTCGTCGCACAACACCGATTATGTATGTTCATTACCCAAGCGACACAACTTGTTTTAAACAAGTTGAAAGTACTGTTAAATGACAAAAACAGGTTATAAATTTAGGTGTATAATACTTCATTTCATACTTTAATATGACGCAAAAAGCGCAAAAAGTGAAGCCTTATAAAATAGAAAAAAAATATCTTCATGCAAAAATATAAACATCGCCAAACGTGGGATTTGAACAATAGTCCTTGGCGTGATAGGTTTGTAGCTTCTCTATTAAGCTAACTCAGATTATTGAAAAGTATATTCTGAGTATCTATGATATGCTTCCCGTTGGCAGTGAAACCACAATCTTGTACAAAGATTCATCGTAATGAGAAAAAAGAACACGTTTTTCAAAACATGGTTGGTATAATGTAATTTCAACAGTTTATAGAACTGCCTATAAAATCTTGTCCTGTTTATGTTTTATAAATGTATGGAATCATGTTTTTAAGAACAATAATAAAGTATTAATCACTTGCAGCAGTGAAAAAGTATTTTTAGCTCGACCGTTTGTCAGAGTGATATGTAGAATGCGAGAGATTCAACTTGACTTGTTTTGCAATACGTTTATAATACATTCATAATACAATCAATTATACATCATTCTGAAAAGATGTTTTGTGTGTTGCTTGGGTAGTTTTCCCAAGATGTTGTATCATGTTCTGTGGTATGACAATACTCAACACAAGCAAGACAGCATGTATTACATAAGTTTATAATGCTGTAAAATGACAAAAACAGTTTATCAATATTAGTGTATAATTCTTTATTTCATACTTTAATATGACCTTAAAAGCGCAAGGAGTGAAGCCTTATAAAACATAACATAGAGAAAAAGTACCCTTATTACCTTCACCCGCACTGACGAAACTACCCATGCAGCATCAATCATAGTAACCCATGAGCCAGCAGACAACATTTGACAGCTGTATCAGTCGAACTCTAGCCGTGATGGCAAAAACAGTAAAGCAACTCCGTTCAGAAGGGTGCGCGTTCAAAGAACGGCACCCCACCGCATCGAAAACGGGCATCGTGCGGCACTTTGTGGACGCCGGATACGCCCGTCTCCAACATCTTGATACTATTAGACAACAATCAGAGCATAGAAAGAGAGGCTGCCAAATAGCGAGAAGGGGGTGTCAAAGCCGATTTTCTTTCGCTCCGGACTGAACGATAACGGGGAAATTTATAGTACGGAATGCCTGCCGAAAGTTGCTCGTTCACCAAGAAATAGCATAAGGGCGAAGACGCGGTGTTTTGGCCGGATCCAGCGTCAGCTCACTGCTCGAAGCGATCGTTTGAAGAGATGGAGTGGCTGAATATCGATGTGGTACCCAAGTCGGCGAACCCGCCCAACATCCCCCAGCTGCGTCTCATCGAGAATTTCTGGGCCAACCTCAAGCGCAAGATCAACAATTTTGTCGCGAAAACTGAGGAGGAAACGATAAATAAAACGAAGAAAGAATTCAAAACCAGTCGTCGCTTCGTCCGCCATGGCGAATGTTCCGGTTAACTGCCAGAAGGCGGCTCGCAAGGTCGTAGAATTTTTTTGCAAGTAAGCTTAAAGAATTATCTTCCATGGGAAATTTATCAAAAGCAATTATGGAAGCGGAACCTATTCTCACCATAGTGCATATATCCATCACATTCTGCAGTCATCCAACTTCAAACGTAAAAAGATGTTTAGTTTCTCTAATAAATGGACGCAGTTACCAAAAACGAGGTGTCAGGTGTGATGAAGCGCGGTAGAAAGTGAGTTGTTCGCGGTCGTGATTCGATGAAGCTTTTCTTCGTGTTAAATTCGTCGATGCTATAATCTATGCCGATATTATTGCTCACTGCATCATAGTCCTTCGTAATCAAACTTAAAAAAGCATCGATAACAGCCGACCATCGCTCATAAACAAGAAGTTAATCTCGTGTGTGAAAGAGTTTGTTTCCCGTCCATCTTAGTATACATCGGTTGGTTGTTCATCATATTGTAATTGTGCACACGTTTTACATCCACTCACTCGGATGAACACCAACAGGCCAACTCGATCTGCTACCATGGGTAAAGACGGCAAAAATAAAAACAACAACAATAGATCTGCCGCTGTGTTCTGCTGGTGAGATACAAAACAAAAACGCTCACGAGAAGATCTGGACCAGATGGAGGACACGGTAGAAAGTTTTGACGTTCTTTTGTTGCGAATAAAGCAACTGATCGCCGATGGAAACGAGAAAATTGAACGGAAGATTGACTCTAATAATGCAGCTCTCGTCAATTAAATTGCTTCTCTGCGGGATGAGGTGCATCAACTAAAAGCTGACTGTTCCCGGGATTACAAACAACTTTGCGACGTTCAAGCTAAAACGGATATCGATGTTCGGAGGAATAAGGATGACATCAACAAGCTGGCGAAGTCGAATGACCTCATTCTCACTGGAGTACCTTACAGCCCTACGGAAAACACCAATACCGTTGTGAAATTGGTGTCTGCTGCTCTCGAGGTATGGTAGTTCGGATCCTTCTATCTACACTAAACGGCTGGCTCAGACCCCAATCACAACTGGCACATCTCCACCTATACTGCTTCAGTTGCATTCAAAGCTGCTAGAGATGACTTTTTCTTCCACTATCTCTCGAAGAAAAACTTGAACCTGAACCAGCTGGGATTCGAAATCGATAAACGGGTGTTCCTTAATGAGAATCTCACCGAATCGGCACGCATCATCAAAGGGATTGCGCTGAAGTTGAAAAGTAGCGGCCGTATCAGGACTGTGTTCTCTCGAGATGGTACTATTTACGTGAAGCCGAACGAGGACGTTGCTGCTCAACCTATCTTGGATGTTGGTCAACTGACGAAGTATGGATTCAACCTAAATTAACCTTTCCTTGCAATTTCTCTTCCTCCCTAGTTTGATCCTTGATTCCTATCATTCAATCCTATGATTATTCCTCTCCTAAAAGTTAAAATTCGAAACCTTTCCTAAATACATTTTCTAATTCCTTCCATGCTTTTTCCGTGATTCCATTCCATGAGGTTATCCTTGTTACCTTCCCTCCTAAAAGTTATCTGCTGTTACTGCTGCTGTTGGAGACCGTTTCGGTAAGACAACCTGTGGGAGATTAGTGAAGATCGAGACTGCTGCTGGGGCTGACGTTTGGTTGCTGCTGTTGCTGGATGCAGATGTTATGTTGCTGCTGTATTTGAATTTTATAACTTTAATATTTATCGTACTGTTCATTGAATTCACGATCTGTTACCACTTTCTTAGTAACGTGTTTAGAAATGAGTTCCATTATTATGTTTTATAGTTCGTTCATTGACTTGTTGCCTCTCCCAAACTCATTTCTCTCCATATTTGCTGGTTCATGTGTTCTCGATTGAACTTGCTGCTAGCCGATGATGCCGGGTAGTCAGTCAAGAAATCACGTACGAGTATAGGTTTGCTGACATACCAAGGACTGTTATGAATGTTGCTCTTCCTGATGATCTCGTTAATGTGTGTCACATGAATGTTCAAAGTTTGTGCGCTCGTCAGTTGAGTCAACTTGAGTGAATTCAAGTCTTGCTTCTCTCATAGCAAGCTGGACATAATTTGTATAACTGAAACATGGCTACGTGATAGTATTCCCGATAGTACCGTTAGTGTTGAAGTTATTCGATTTTACGAAATGATCGAAAGTATGGACGAGGTGGAGGAATATGTATATATTACAAAGGTGGTATCAAATGCAAAGTAATTGCGGCTTCAGAACTGGTAACGGCGGATTTGAATCGCACTGAATGTTGTTGTTGAAGTTAATCGTTAACCATGATAAATTTCTTCTGGGTGTGGTGTATTGCCCTCCGGGAGATCCGATTGTTCAAGTACGCAAGATCGCTTGCTGGCTGATTTATCATTAAATTTTGCGAACATTGTTTTATTAGGTGATTTCCAATACAGATTTAAGGAATAATTGCTCGAAAACGTCTCGTTTTCGTTATGTCTTGGAAAATTTCGGATTAGTTTGCGTCAGCTTAGCGAGCCCACTCCCATTTTTATAACGGTGGTAGCTCGTTGATTGATCTATTGTTAACTAATAATGATAATTTCATTCGTAACTTTAATCAAGTAGCAGGGGCGGGTTTTTCTCAGCACGACATTATTTTTTTCATCGCTCAATATAAACCGTATTAGAACTGATCGAGACAATTCAAGAGACTATAATCGAATAGATTATTCTCTACTCCAAAAACACCCTCGAACATTTTGATTGGACGTTACTATATAGTATCTGATTCAGACTTAGCTCTCGACTTCTTCAATAATACCGTAAATTGAAATTTATGCAGCTTTGTCCCATTGCGTGCTCTAGCCTCGGGTCAAATGCTCTTATGGTTTAACAATGATATTTTAAATGCTATGATTGAAAGGAGATATGTAGCATATCGCCAATGGACTTCCACTAAAAGAAGTGAACTTGATCGAAACAGTATAAAGGCTTCGGAATCGAGTTACTGGTTTGGTCTTAAACAAATCCTGATTATCTCTCCACTAATCTGTTATCAGCGTCCTCCAACAAGGAAATGTGAAGCTAAAAAAGAAGCTCAAAATTACTGCTTCAAACGACGATGTTGAATTCCATAGTACTGGTGATGAAATTAATACTTATTTTGGCAATAACTTTACACGGGATTCATGCCTCCAGCCGATACCGCCTCTAAACTCAAGTGGATTCAGTTTTTCACCTTGTACTGAGTTAGAAGTTTCTTCAGCAATCCCTTTCTATTCGGTCAAATGCAGTTGGTTTTGGATGGTGTGGATTTAAAGTTTATAAAGATTATCCTTCCCTTCATAATTGTTCCTATTAATTATATGTTCAACCTGTTTATATCCACCAGTAAGTTTCCTCGTGCTTGGAAAACTGCCAAGGTTATTCCAATACGTAAAAGACCTCACTGTGTACCTTGGAGAATCTACGTCCAATCAGCATTTTGTATTCTCTTTCGAAGGCGTTAGAAAAATTTTGGTCAAATTCAAGATTATGTGCAACAATTTGATCTTCTTAGCCCGCACCAGTCTGGATTCAGATCAAGGCACAACTGCTCTTCATTCTTAAGGTTCATGATGATATCCATCAGGCAATAGATAAGAAAGGTGTAGCATTTC